>MJUT01020594.1:243351-261763 GCA_002080005.1 Gigantidas platifrons | reverse complement strand
TGTGGAGATCTAATGTCTAGTTACTAGACTGCAGGTGGACCGTAAACTAGGGAGTAAAATAGGGAGCAAGTGTGGAGATCTAATGTCTAGTTACTAGTCTGCAAGTGGACCGTAAACTAAATTACCCAATTTAAAACCATCATCATATGTGTATTTATGAATCAGTTACTGCACACATTTAGTAATCTGTTTGTTCCCCATTCGTCGTCTGGGCCGATTAAATATTTTAAAACTTAATTTGCATTGCTCATTAATTGCCAGTCGCCTCGGAGATTACCATGCATATATTCCTAAACCGAATATTGTAATCTTGAGACTGCCAGGTATCTTTACTCAAAGAAGATATCAGACCGGTCCACTAGCCATTATCTTTACCGTGGACATGAACACTTGAAGACGGGGAAACAACAACAAACCAGAACTTTCGTAGGGAACTGTTAGATTATAAACAACTGTTCTGGTTTTCTTTGTTTGGTGGTGTTTAACACCACTTTCAACAATATTTCAGTTATATCTTGGCGGAGGAAACAGGAGAAAACCACCGACCTGTCGCAAGTCACTGACAAACTTTATCACATAATGTTGTACACCTCGCCCTGATCGAGATTCGAACTCACATCATCAGTGGTGTTAGGCACCGATTGAATAGGTAGTTGTAAATATAACTACCATACGATCCCGGTCACGACGATACCCAACTGTTCTTGAGTAAGGAAATAGCTCAAATGTGTACATATGTCTCGAAACATATTTTTTCTAGAAACTAAGGAAAATAGCTAGCAAACACAGAACTTTGCTTACAGGAAATTTAAAGGACGATATGATTCCGAGGGAGATGCTGGCATTGTTAGGAGGAATAGATTATTATTTTCAAGGCTATCTAGGATATACAATTATGTCCTGCTGTCACAGCCATCTTAAATTTTCAATCCACACAAAAACATACATCCAAGAGACAATTTGTTGTAAAATAGTAGAGTGGTCTCAGATGAGAATAATTTTTAAATATTTTCTTCCTCGGCCACAATGGTAAATTTGTCTTATGATGGAGGCCTTCATGAATTTCAATGCACATATCCAATTGTTATTATGCACAATTCATATTAGATGAACACAGTGCCTGGCTGATATGTACACACCATGATCAATGTGTAGACCAAGTATGGTGAGCCTAGGTTGTAGTTATGGAGAAAATATTCTAATCACAAAAACTTGACATTCTTAACCATAATTAAGGGACATAACTCTAACAATAAAAGTCAGATACCTCATAATCACAGCAGATCTGTACTATATCCATCTAAATGTAAAAACAAATTTTAATGAAATCGGATATGAGACACCTAAGATAATGCCATAAAACCATGAAAGACATCAATTTATGTATAATTAAGGAACATAACTATGAAATGATGCAATGGATGTCAAATGCCTCAAAATCAAGTTTGATATGTATTTTATCAATCTAAATATAATTTCAAAACATTAGTTAAATCATATGTCAGAAACTTGAGATAAAAGCTGGAAAACCAAGAGTTGGATAATCAGCCATAGCAGCCATCTTGGATCACTGACAGGGTCAACAGAAATATTAGTTAAATCAGATGTCAGAAACTTGAGATAAAGCTGGAAAACCAAGAGTTGGATAATCAGCTATAGCAGCCATCATAGACCACGGACATGGTCAACAGAAATATTAGTTAAATCATATGTCAGAAACTTGAGAAAAAGCTGGAAAACCAAGAGTTGGATAATCAGCTATAGCAGTCATCTTAGACCACTGACAGGGTCAACAGAAATATTAGTTAAATCAGAAGTCATAAACTTGAGATAAAGCTGGAAAACCAAGAGTTGGATAATCAGCCATAACAGCCATCTTGGATCACTGACAGGGTCAACAGAAATATTAGTTAAATCATATGTCAGAAACTTGAGATAAAGCTGGAAAACCAAGAGTTGGATAATCAGCTATAGCAGCCATCTTGGATCACTGACAGGGTCAACAGAAATATTAGTTAAATCAGAAGTCATAAACTTGAGATAAAGCTGGAAAACCAAGAGTTGGATAATCAGCTATAGCAGCCATCTTAGACCACTGACAGGGTCAACAGAAATATTAGTTAAATCAGAAGTCATAAACTTGAGATAAAGCTGGAAAACCAAGAGTTGGATAATCAGCCATAGCAGCCATCTTGGATCACTGACAGGGTCAACAGAAATATTAGTTAAATCAGATGTCAGAAACTTGAGATAAAGCTGGAAAACCAAGAGTTGGATAATCAGCCATAGCAGCCATCTTGGTTCACTGACAGGGTCAACAGACACAATTTTGTAATGGAACCATACAAGGACCATTTAGATCAAAATTGGCTTCATTACATTTTAATCCAGTTTTTCTGCAGATGATTTTCAAAACATTACCGATTTTCAACCATCCAAAAGCCATGACGGCCATCTTAGATAGAGGGCAAGGTAACCAGACACAATTTTGGAAGAGGAGTATCACATCCATGTTTGGTCCAGCGGTTGTTTAGAAGATCAACATGTAAAAAGTTTAGACAACATACACTGGATTCCAAATGATGGGAAAAGCTCACTTGAGCCTTGGACTCTGGTGAGCTAAAAATAGAATTTATAATTATTGTCCTAAGTGACTGTTTATTATCTTTCATTGATGGATGGCAAAATAAAATCTTTCATTCTGGTTCAAATTATTTATTAGAACTTAATCTTCAAGTGTCAATAAAATAAGGTTTTCACTGTCATTAATGCTAATTTATTAGAACAAAAAGTTGAACAATACAAATGCATATGGTGACTTATAATGACAAAGAAGTTTGATAAAAAAAAAATTAAAAAAAATTGTATTAAATTATTTTCAGCTGTATCTAACAACCAGAGGCTCTCAAGAGCCTGTATCGTTCACCTGGTTATAAAAAGAACCAATTGGTCCTATGTAAAAACTATTTCCTGCGGTGGTGGCCATCTTGGATTTCAAATTGGCATAAAAAAACAGAACTTTGTAGAGGACCTTCAAATGATTATTCCTGGACAGTTTGGTTTCAATTGTCCAAGTGGTTTAAGAGAACCGTTTTGAAACATTTTTCCCATAGGGTCCAATGTTAAACTAAGTCCTACCGTAGCCGCCATTTTGAATTTTATATTGGAACAAAAAACCTAAAGTATGTAGCGGACCATCCAATGAACATTCATGTACAGTTTGGCTTTAATCATATTTGTAGTTTCTGAGAAGAAGCCATTTGAACATTTTCCCATAGGGTCCAATGTTAATCTATTTCCTGCAGTGGAGGCCATCTTGGATTTCCGATCGGCATAAAAAAACCTAAATTTTGTAGAGGACCTTCCAATGATCATTCCTGGGCAGCTTGGTTTAAATTGTACAAGTGGTTTCAGAGAGGAAGTGTTTTGAGACACTTTTCCCATAGGGTCCAATGTTAAACTAAGTCCTGCTGTTGCTGCCATCTTCCATTTTATATCGGAACAAAATACCTAAACTTTGTAGAGTACCATCCAATGAACATTACTGTCTAGTCTGGATTCAGTCTGATTTGTAGTTTCTGAGAAGAAGGCATTTGAACATTTTCCCATAGGATCCAATGTTAATCTATGTCCTGCGGTGGCGGCCATCTTGGATTTCCGATCGGCATAAAAAAAACAGAAACTTTGTAGAGGACCTTCCAATGATCATTCCTGGGCAGTTTGGTTTCAATTGTCCATGTGGTTTCAGAGAAGAATCATTTTGAAACATTTTTCCCATAGGGTCCAATGTTAGACTAAGTCCTGCCGTAGCCGCCATTTTGAATTTCATATCGGAACAAAAAACCTAAAGCTTGTAGAGAACCATCCAATGTACATTCTTGTACAGTTTGGCTTTAATCATATTTGTAGTTTCTGAGATGAAGACATTTGAACATTTTCCCATAGGGTCCAATGTTAATCTATGTCCTGCGGTGGTGGCCATCTTGGATTTCCGATTGGCATAAAAAACAGAAACTTGGTAAAGGACATTCCAATGATCATTCATTTACAGTTTGGGTTCAGTCAGTTCATTAGTTTCAGAGAAGAAGATCTTTGAAATTTCAGCCAATCAGAGCATATTATTGGCCCTGGCCTTTGGTCCAGGTGAACTAACAATTAAAGGAATAAACTGAAGAAATGAATAAATGGTAAAAATATGATGTGAAAACACTGAAATGTCGTACTGAATCACTGAACTGGTAAAAATATGATGTGAAAACACTGAAATGTCGTACTGAATCATTGAACTGGTAAACATATGATGTGAAAACACTGAAATGTCATACTGAATCACTGAACTGGTAAAAATATGATGTGAAAACACTGAAATGTCATACTGAATCATTGAACTGGTAAAATATGATGTGAAAACACTGAAATGTCGAACTGAATCACTAAACTAGAAAATCCAGCAGAACAATATACAATTATTGGGTTAATATAAGGTGAACATCGGAAGTTGTCAACCCTCAGGAAAAACAACCTCTCTAAGGTTGACAACTTTGTGGTCACCTTACAGGAAGGCTATAACTGTTTTATTATATCGAAACTACTCTAAGAAGCTTACACCTTGAATGTTTTGTTTTGCAAAAGACAACAAAATAACTTACGGCATAGAAAATACAATTACGGAACTGGTCTGAAAAAAACCGCCAGTTGTCAGGGATCGTAGACAGGACGACAGTAAGGCCTAAAATAAAAATTTAATTGTTTGCCGTTGCCGCCCGACCCGAGATTTTACGTGCGACTGAAAAAAAATTTAACCTGTGTGGATTTTTTTTTCTTTTTTTTTTTACTATAATTTTACGATCATGTCCGTTCCGGTGCGTTATGGCTATTGGTTATTGAATGTAGCAGAAAAACATCAATGTCATTCGAGTGCTTAAAACTATGTGATTAATTATTTCTTCAAGTCTGGCAGCATCGACAAAGATGGCGTCCTCGGAAACGTGTTTGAAACATCCATCAGATCGAAACATAACTCTTTGTTGCAACGTAACAGTAAAGGGTAAAGACCAAATAGTAATATTTGTCATATATAGTTACTCCGCAGATGACACATGGGAAAATGTGTTCAATGATCTGACGGAAGATTCTAGTTTCACACGCGGAAAGGCAGACACATTGAAATTAAAACTTGTGTCGAAATTGTCATCACCTGAGAGTTTCGAACCCGACTTTTTGGAACCCATCCACATTGCCATTGATTTTGACAAAACACTAGATGTAATTAAGGAAATTGTAGTACAAAAACATGCAACAAAGATGTGTTTTCACACAAAACATACATCAGGCTATGAAAAGGTACATTTTCATTAAAAAAAAAAAAAAAAAAAAAAAATTGCCTCCCTACCGACCCACATATTTTAAGGGCAGTCGGCAACAGCAAACAAAGATATTTTTAGGCTTGGCCTAAATTTTCCATAAAACATCCAAATTGTCTTATTACTTTTATATAGTAAAAAATTATGTAAGGTATAATAATTTTCATTATCAGACCTTCCATATTTTGTTAACTACAGTAAATCTGTCTAAGCCAAACCCTAAATAAGCGAGGGAGATAACCCAGTGGACAAACAAAACACTCATATATAATGTTGTGGGAGACAACCAGAAGTGTGTTGAATACCTTTTTTATTTTAAACAGACAAAAAAAGGGAGATCATCGATACATCCCTTGCTACACATATGTGGAGTGAATAACAAATATGTTTTACATTAAAATCTAAACTTAAGATGCTACGAAAGACAAGAATTGTGATAGATAGCTTGTATAAAAAAAAAAGAAAAAAAAAAGTGTAAGCTACTTTTTTAACATTTAAAGGTACGATGATAATGCCCAATTTGATTACTTGGAAAACACACACTATTTATAGAGTGATATCATTAAACAGAGGTAACATATAGTAAAAACTAGGAAGAACTGTTTTAGATACCTAAAACTTATGTCTCCCCTTAAGGCAGCCATCTGTACAACAATAAGTTGCACATTATGAGTTGAATGATACTATTTAAAAAACAATTATTTGATCTTGA
This sequence comes from Gigantidas platifrons, assembly GCA_002080005.1. Classification (NCBI taxonomy): domain Eukaryota; kingdom Metazoa; phylum Mollusca; class Bivalvia; order Mytilida; family Modiolidae; genus Gigantidas; species Gigantidas platifrons. Next base: position 255,688 of record MJUT01020594.1, on the reverse strand, counting down.
GGTCAAAGGTGAAGGTCCCACGAAAGTCATTACGGTACGTGACACACCGCCTTATGGTCATGCACCCACATACCAAATATCATTGACCTATCTTGAAAGACAAAAATGTTATGGCCCGGACAAGAAAATACTAATTAAAAAAACAATTGTTTGACCTTGAGGTCAAAGTCCCACGAAGGTCATTACAGTACGCAACACACTGCCTTATGGTCATGCTCCCACATACCAAATATCATTGATCTACCTCGAAAGACAAAAAAGTTATGGTCCGGACAAGCTTCGCTGAGAAGAAGCAGAAGAAAAAATCGGACTAAAACAATATGTCTCCCTTCGTTTGAAGGGGAGACATAATAATAGACAGTTCTGGTCAAGATTCTTCTTGCTTTGGTAACAAAAATTAATTTAACAAATCTTAAAAGCTGTAGAATAAGGTTTTCCCTTGATATACATATATCTCAATGTCAAGAAGTTGTATTTATCTGGGTTGTTCCTCATGTTTCTGGCTGATCACAAAGACACATACTCAGTTCTTGTCATATATCTCAATGTCAAGAAGTTGTATTTATCTGGGTTGTTCCTCATGTTTCTGGCTGATCACAAAGACACATACTCAGTTCTTGTCATATATCATATCACTGTAAATATTATTTTCAAATTAATTCAACTAAAATTTGCACTATTTTGTACAATTCAGAAGGAAATCAATAATAAAAATAAGTGTTTTTCATTTGTTTGATCTACTTTAGTTTTGTATATTTGATAAGGGTTATGGTGTTTAACACCACTTTCAACAATATTTCAGTTATATTGAGTATATTAGATAAATATCTTATTTAATAGAGGTAGATAAATTGACAGTATTCATGTACATTGATTGACAGGAGAAAAAATATCACAACAAAGAACAAACCATATAATAGTCAAATTATTTTAGGAAAATCTTGATATTATTTGTAATTCTAATATGACGTCCTTCATTGGCTAATTGCACAAAATTACAAATATATTTTACTTCACACATGGTCATTTCGTCAATTATTGTCTTCCGGTGATATAGTTTCAAAGGAAAGCTGGTGACATTGATACCAGGTAATGGCTAAAACTGGAAAATTTTAGTAACTTCATAACATCTGGGGAAATAGAAAAATACAACAAAGATGGAAAGTTAGTGTATTTTTAGAAGCATTTTAATGCCACCAATGCATACTTCTTCATTTATTGTTCATTTATATTGCCAACCCATCCCATATTAAAACTCCCAACATATGGCTTCCATGAATTATTCCTGAAGTAGTCTTCCATAAAATGACATACAGGGTTATTTTCCTGTTCATTTTATGTAAATGAGTACAGAACACAGTGTTAACAACTCCTGATTGACATCACAATCGATAACAAATAAAAATTGGACATAATAAATGCATCGTAATGGCCGCCAGCACTATAACTTTGTGTAGTAATGTAAAGTGAACATAGAGGTAATTAAGTTGTTTCTAATTTGACTTTGTCAACATTTGTTTCTATGGTTACATTGTTTCCATTACATTTGACTTTCTTTGAGGATATTTCACTATTTGATTCACCATTTACATCCATCTGAACACTACTGTCCTCTGATTCAGATTTGTGAGACAATAAATTCACAACATTGTTCAATTTAACCTTAGAGTCCCAACCACAAGTATATAACTGCTCCTCGTTCATCCATGACAAACCTCGTACATAATCTGTATGAGACGAATCTTTATATCTACAAAAAAATTAATAAATAACATGAATTTTCTTAAATAGGTTGGTTTATGGTGTTTAACGCCACTTTCAACAATATTTCAGTTATATCGCGGCTGTCAGTTTTATTGGTGGAGGAAACTGGAGTACCTAGAGAAAACAACCGACCTATCGCAAGTAACTGTCTAACATAATGTTGTATCGAGTACACCTCGCCATGAACAGGGTTCAAACTCACAACTTTAGTGGTGACAAGCACTGATTACACAGCTAATTAAAACTACATCTACCACATGATCACCACGACCCCTAATTTAGATAGGAGACAGAATATAATAAATAATACAGAATTGTCCCACATACTGTAAAACCTGTAAATAATATAGAATTGTCCCACATACTGTAAAACTGAGCTCTTTATGTCAGAACTTATAGACTTATCAGACTGTAAAACCTGACATTTTTGTTTCACTGAGAGCTCTTTATGTCAGAACTTATAGACTTATCAGACTGTAAAACCTGACATTTTTGCTTCACTGAGAGCTCTTTATATCAGAACTTATAGACTTATCAGACTGTAAAACCTGACATTTTTGTTTCACTGAGAGCTCTTTATGTCAGAACTTATAGACTTATCAGACTGTAAAACCTGACATTTTTGTTTCACTGAGAGCTCTTTATGTCAGAACTTATAGACTTATCAGACTGTAAAACCTGACATTTTTGTTTCACTGAGAGCTCTTTATGTCAGAACTTATAGACTTATCAGACTGTAAAACCTGACATTTTTGTTTCACTGAGAGCTCTTTATGTCAGTACTTATAGACTTATCAGAGGAATATTTTTAAACACTATGCAGGACTCACCAAAAACCAGGTGAAGTGGGCGACTTATCGGAGGAATATTTTTAAACACCACGCAGGACTCACCAAACCAGGTGAAGTGGGCAACTTTTTCGCCCTGATTTAATGAAATTGCCTTATTCCCACAAAAAAGCGACACCCTATCAGTCTTTGTAAGTCTGTATTTTTCCACCAATAATCATACTTTTTCTTCAACATTTGTGTAAAAGGAGCTCCCCTGTTCCTGAATTTGACCCATATAGGGTTTGATGTTAAGTATCTTATTCCAAACTTGATTGCATCCTTTTTAAGATTGTTGTTTTGTGAAAGGTAGGGTGACATGCGGTAGAGGAGAAAGAAACGTTAAAAATTTGATAGCTTTTGAGAAGTCTCCAAGATTTTCCTTCAATTCATCCTCAAGTCAAATGAGAGAGAAGTCAAGTCCTGTTTTTACTAAGTGTGGTGGCCCCTGCACCATGTCATATTATTTTGTATGTCTGAATGTATATAACAAATATATTTACTGTGTGTTCATTGAATCTTAGATTTTTTTTTGCAATATCTTGACAAAAAAAGGAAAAAAATGTTATCTGAATTACCAGAACTTATTTAGATGTGGTGTAGTAGTCGACTCCATTTATTCGAATATCGTATAATAGAATATTGTTGATAATTGGATATTCTTGCAAAACACCAAACCATTTCTTAAGTTTTTAAGGAAAAAAACCTGTGTTTATTTGCATATCGGATAAGTGTATACATCGGGTATTTGGATGGAAAAATACAGGTAAAAAGTTGTCAAACTTTGTAATAATCAAATATTCTTCTACATTTTTGACAGGAAGTACAGCTTTTGGAAGTTTACATGTCCAAATTGGAAGAGCTCACATGCTCCATTATTGTATTTTATTCAATAAAATATTCAAAACAGTTGTTCTTGAATTTTCTATTTCATTAGTTAACGATATTTATTGATTTTTTTTTACAGCGTCACATGTTTTGTTAGATAAGCATGTTGTTTGTTGACATCATGGTTTTTAGTCATATTTTGATTTCAGAGTGAAATTTAAATGTATAACAAACTTGCTTCCTATATTTATCCTTTCTAAAGAAAAGAATGTCATTATTCCTACAATGTAGTGTCAATTTATGTGTTTTCATCCGTATTTTTAATATCGAATGCCTTGTTATTTACATGCCATTTTTTTTTATTGACATGGACAGGTTACATAGTAGTCTCTGATCCATTCATACTCTTTGCTGCATTGCAATAAGTCATATTTTCTTTATAATAGTTTATTTTTGTTAATAAAATAGACGAATTATAAAAATGAAACGATTAAAATTGATTGCTAAAAAATTTGTTATTATTAAATACCCGGATGTTGGGATAAGAGAATAGCATTCGGGTCATCAAGGTTATAAATAATATTTTCTTTTGAAAAGTTTATTTTTGTCAATGAAATGATGAATTGCAAGAATAAAACGATTATATAATGGGTTGTGGAATTTTTTTTTGAAGTTTCAACACCTGGTATTTGCATTATCATGTAGTTCAACAGAAATATTGATTCATTGTTTACATCTGTCAGTTATGGATCAGGACATTGCCTGATTACATAATATAGTCTCTAATCCGTTTATATGTTTGGTTAATTAATAAATATTTTCTATTTACCGTTAATAGTTTATTTTTGGCAAGGAAATTGAATAGTGAACAAATTTAAATAGATTGATGAAAATTTGCTAAAATCGAGTCATTTCGTATTCTGGTCATCGTGGGGGGTCGTGTAGCCTCCTGTAGATCAAAACAGAATGACAGCTGAAATATTTCATAATTAATACACTATTTCAATGTTGGAAATAGTTTTTTTTGTATAATATTCTTAACATTATCATAGATTCAAGCATTACAGCCAATATTGGACCTTTTTAGTTCTTTATTTCATAAATAAAAATCAGTATATCAGTGATACCAGCGCAAGACTTTTATTTACTCTATTAAAGACGTACAATGTAATGTCTTGAGAATCATGTTGTGTGATCAACCTGCATTATCTCCCCTTGCTGGAATTTCGTTTATCGTATTATTGAACACTCCTCATAAATGGATATTATGCTCTGACATTTGCTGTATGCAAATAAGCGGATTTGTAAAATATGATACTTACATTTCTACTGATGTAACATTTATCAATACAATTCAGTTTCTTTTTACCAGTGAAAAGAAGTGCCTTACCCCTCTCCACATTTTTGTGTGAAATATCCACAATACATGGTCTAATAACAGATGTCTATAGAATATTTTACTTACATTTGTTCCTGTGTTTCTATTGATGTAACAACTGTCGTACAATCTTCTGATACTGAGGCTAATAAATGAGGTCTACAAAATATAGAACATGCAGTCAATAAAATGTTTTTCTAATTATTTGGATAATAATGTTATGCTGCTTTCATAAAAAAAACAAATGGATAATCTGTCTATAAATTATGAGCATCAGCTTGTTAGCAGTGGTCCTTGATAGTAATTTGTAAGGCAGACATTTGCCACCCTATCAGTTATCTCCCCTTTATTGTGGTTATTAATAAAATTCACCCATAATTGCATTTCAATGCTAACCTTGAACCTTATGTTTGTTAACTTGTCCTTGTATATATCTGAAATACTGCAACAATCGGAAACTTATAATCAGGATTTATCAACTATACGTGAACCAGTCTCAAATTGTTATACATGATTAAAAAAAGAAAGAAAATACGGAAATGTTTAAAATATATAGAGTTCCTTAGCAATTTCTGGACTTCTACATAATACAATTTGGGAAGTCATATGGTACTATACAGGGTATAAAATGTACAAAATGGAGCATCTTAGTTCATCCCTTGGTTTTTTTGTGCTCAAATGTTTTTTTATACTTAGTGTTTTGCACATCATTGTTTTTCCTATTGTCCTTTTTCTTTTGGCCATTGAATTGTTCTATTTACAGCTTCTCATTACCTCTTTGGTATCTTCTAACTTTTGGCCATTGAATTGTTCTATTTACAGCTTCTCATTACCTCTTTGGTATCTTCTAACTTTTGGCCATTGAATTGTTCTATTTACAGCTTCTCATTACCTCTTTGGTATCTTCTAACTTTTGGCCATTTAATTGTTCTATTTACAGCTTCTCATTACCTCTTTGGTATCTTCTAACTGTTGGCCATTGAATTGTTCTATTTACAGCTTCTCATTACCTCTTTGGTATCTTCTAACTGTTGGCCATTGAATTGTTCTATTTACAGCTTCTCATTACCTCTTTAGTATCTTCTAACTTTTGGTCATTGAATTGTTCTATTTACAGCTTCTCATTACCTCTTTAGTATCTTCTAACTGTTGGCCATTGAATTGTTTTATTTACAGCTTCTCATTACCTCTTTGGTATCTTCAAAATTTTCTTAATAGCATTTACTTATTTTCCAATCCTGAGAATTATATTTATCCTGCAATGACAGCATTTACCGACCAATATAACCTGCCCAATATTTTTTTTGATATTGGTCAGTTATAAATAGAATCAGAAATCAACTGGAAGGATCCGCCATCTTGAAAACGTGAAATCCTACATGTCATATTAACAACAATGCACAAAAATAATTAAAATGCCTACCTCAAAAACTTATTTTAGTTGAAATTACTTCAAATTGAAGCGTACTCGAATCCAAAAAACGTCTGCTTTTAACGCTTTAAAATGGAAGTCTGCATATGATGTCACGTTATTTATGTATCAAAGTCGTCAACAACATTTCGCGGAATATTAATTTTTGTAATTTTTAGACCATCAAATCTCCAATTGATGCCGTGAAATTTTCAAATACAATACAGTTATCTCCTAATTTACAATTTAAAATTGCAGGATAAATACAATACATGTGCACTGTCGAAGCATATAGGTAAATATGTGTATTCGGTGCGAAATGCGGGAAAAGGCTCTGCAAAGCCTCGCCTTTTCCCCCGTTTCTAAGCCTCATACACATATTACCTATATGCTTCGACAGTTTTAGGCAGTGTATAACTCTATAAATAACTCCTGATATTGTCAATAAGAGTAGAAAATACAATTCACTACCATAACTTAATTAGTTATAAGAGGGGAGTCTACTGTAACACAAGGGGCCGTCATGGCTGTGATCGTATGGTAGTTGGATTTACAACTACCTGTGCATTCAGTGCCTATCACCACTAAAGTTGTGAATTCGAACCCTGTTCATGGTGAGGTGTACTCGATACAACATTAAGTGATAAAGGTTGTCAGTGACTTGCGACAGGTCAGAGGTTTTCTCCCGTTTCCTCCACCAATAAAACTGACGGCCACGATATAACTGAAATATTGTTGAAAGTGGTGTTAAACACCATAAACCAACCAAACCAAACCAAAACAACTGTAACACAATATTTCAGTTTATTGGTCGTGTGTTAGAAAACTTACCTTTTCTTACAGAATTCTAATTTATATACATCTCTAACATGAGGTGTAAATGATAAAGGTGTTCCTATAGAGATTCTCATATCCTTAAAGACAATTTGTCCTGTACTGCTTCCTACTGCAAACATGTTCTGTGATTGGGGTTGCCATGACAAACATCGTGGAGAATTTTCTAAAGGTGTTGAGTCTGTCAATGAAGAGAAAATTGATTATATTTGAATATATTTCTATAATTACCACCTGAAACCTGAGCCTGCATCATTTAGATGGTTATAAATTTTCAGATAATTTGAATAAATATCAAGGTTTTTTCACTAAAAATGTAGACAATCTGCTGGTAGAAGAAGTAGGTTTAACTAGTATTCAAATCAGAACATTTATATTTCATTCCATCTTATATTTATATTTTCTATTTGATATTTAATTCAAACAAATTAATGACCTATTTATTCAGCTCTCCCACGAAGACAAATAATTAATTAAGTTCTTCATGACTAATTGTTATTTTTTTTTTTTAAATCAGTTATGATTTTTAAGGCTAAGAGTAATGGTTTTTAATCTTCTTAGCTGGTAGCCAGTTAACTACAAGCATTCATTGACCACCCTATTGTACTGTTCATGTATATGTTGTAATTTATTTTTGTATGGTCTTTTTGAGTGCAAGCGAATCTGTGCATGTTTTTTTTTTATTCTTTGTTTATATTTGCAGGGTTCTCAATATATCCAGGCCATCATTTCACTGCCCAGTTTGACTTTGGTGCTGACTGGATATCCAACAATCACAAAAATAAATCTTGTTACACCTCTGTAATATGAGAATAAATTTTCGCACATAACTACGACTGCTGCATGTTGTTTTTACTGATTTATTAAAGCTTATAACAACATTAATGTTGATTATTTGTCACCCAGAACCATTTGACCTTTATAATGTTCACCCAGAACCATTTGACCTTTATAATGTTCTCTACAAATAAACGTATGTATGATTTTGAAAATTTAATATTGAAACCAAGTCTCTTACTTATTTTGAGAACTCTGTATTGTAGTTGAGAGGGGGAGAGCTTGCATCTCATTTACAGGTTTAACTAAGTCTCTTACTTATTTTGAGAACTCTGTATTGCAGTTGAGAGGGGGAAAGTTTGCATCCCATTTACAGGTTTAACTAAGTCTCTTACTTATTTTGAGAACTCTATATTGCAGTTGAGAGGGGGGAAGTTTGCATCCCATTTACAGGTTTAACTAAGTCTCTTACTTATTTTGAGAACTCTATATTGCAGTTGAGAGGGGGAGAGTTGGCATTCCATTTACAGGTTTAACCAGTTGAGAGGGGGAGAGTTGGCATTCCATTTACAGGTTTAACCAGTTGAGAGGGGGGAGTTGGTATTCCATTTACAAGTTTAACCAGTTGAGAGGGGGAGAGTTGGCATCCCATTGATAAGTTTAACCAGTTGAGAGGGGGAGAGTTGGCATCCCATTTACATGTTTAACCAGTTGAGAGGGGGAGAGTTGGCATTCCATTTACAAGTTTAACCAGTTGAGAGGGGGAGAGTTGGCATTCCATTGATAAGTTTAACCAGTTGAGAGGGGGAGAGTTGGCATCCCATTTACATGTTTAACCAGTTGTTGGCATCCCATTTACATGTTTAACCAGTTGAGAGGGGGAGAGTTGGCATCCCATTTACATGTTTAACCAGTTGAGAGGGGGAGAGTTGGCATCCCATTTACATGTTTAACCAGTTGAGAGGGGGAGAGTTGGCATCCCATTTACATGTTTAACCAGTTGAGAGGGGGAGAGTTGGCATTCCATTTACAAGTTTAACCCACCACATTTCTGTGCATATCCAAAGCCAGATCCTGGATAGCCAACATATGTCACTGTCCTTTTTTGTATTCAATGATTTCAGGTGAGAGGTGATTGTTTGTTTTGTTGATATTGGTAATATTTATCACTATTTTAACTTTCTTTTCATATTTAAAGGTAATGTACAATACAAATTCATAAGACACTGCCTAGGGAAAGAAACTATAATCTTTAAAAATTCCAGTATTTCCGATATGTACCAGCGTCTGTTTTACATGTATATAAATTCTCCCATATTTTCTCATTAACCTACCTACAATACAAGGTCTTACTTTTCGTTCTATTGGAAACATACCTACAACAGAAGCAGGTCGAGGTTTCCTTGTGTCCCATAATAATATTCTATTGTCCTACAAAATAAAACAATTGACTACAATAAACACTGTCCTCTATACCAGGGCTCACCACACATAGTAAAAACAGGGTGACTTGACTTCTCTTTCAGTTGACTTAAGGGCAAAGTGAGGGAAAATCTATCCCAATTTTAACGTTTCTTTCCCCACTACCGCATGTTCCCCTACCTTTCACAAAACGAACGTGCTGCACAATGATCTTAAAAGGATGCAATTAACGAGTTTGGAATAAAATATTGTATGGATCAAATTTCAGGAACATGGGTGCTCCTTTTATGTGAATATTGAAGAAAAAGTATGATTATGGGTTAAAAAAATACTGACTTGAAAAGACTGACAGGGCGACTAATACTTCGCTTTTTGACAGAAATTGGGCGATTTCATTGAAACTGAGATCTGCAATTCAGCTACACAAGAAAAGATTAAGAAATGAAAATAAATGAAAATAGATTTTGATACTTTTATTACTTACATGAAGATATGACTAGAACATTAGTAGGTGAGTGATTGTTGTTTAAAGACAAATGAGCAATTTTTCAGCCATATCATGGCGAGGATAAGCTACATATTGATGAGATGATAATGTCTGCTTTGTACTAGACCAACACGTTTAGTTGGATTTTTATAGTGCGTATTCACTGAAACAACAGTCCACAGGTAGTCACGTCGCTCTACTCGAACACATTATACTGATTCTGATCCAACCAGTCTTTGATCTTAGTCCTTAGTGTTACATGCTTAGATGAAAAGCAACAAATGCTAATTTTATAGTCTTGGGTTGACTCAACCGAGGCTCAAACCCATGATCTACCAATCTTGAGGAGACCATGCTAACAATACACCACCCATGAACTTTCTTTTGATCATGTCAAACACTGATTGCTTATACAAACTTACTTGTGAACATGACAGGAACATTGAAGGTTCTGTAGGGTGACATCTCACGCATTCTACTATATCTGCGTGACCTGAAATAGATCATTATGTGTAAAAGAAGCATTTTGTGCATTATATACTACTCTTAGATTAAAATGACAATGTATCTATATGAAGGTAGTGAAGTGGTGTGGTGGTTACTGTTACTGATATTGCAAGCTTCTTTTCAAATTCCCCAATACTTTCTGAGAAGCTTCCAAAGGAAAACGACAAGAAAGACCAACATCTATTTTTATTCTCATAACCAAATTACATGGTAAAGAGATATATAAAAAGCAATGACAAAATACATACATGGCTTACAGCTGCTAAGTGAGTTAAAAGATTTACACCATGTAAACTGCCTTATCTGATACTATAGCCAAGCTTTACTGGCCTGTTTTGCGGTGATTGTAAATAAATTTTAAATTAACAGACATTATTATATAGATATCGATGAAATACCGTGATTTCCGAGTTAAATAAAAACGATAATTTCACTAGTAAAATTACCATTTTTATTTTCACTCTCGCTATTTTTCCCGCCATTTTTCAAGCCGGAACTATTTCTTTTTAGAATATTATATGGAGTGATGTCCCTTTGCTTCATTTCATTAACATATTGTTAGTTTCATTTATGATAAAGGAAAGATTTATAATATAAACAAAAGGATATCTTAATCTAGTATTTCATTACGATACAATAAAAAGCAAGTAAATTTGGCAAACATTGACATGTTTTAATACTTTTCATGGCAGAATTATGCTCTAAAACATGTGGTCTCGGTAATCTTTCCAACAGTAGGATAAAACTTTAACCACCCCCAAAAGATCGTCTGCTATAAATTAAATCCAAATAACAGTGTTCGTTCTATTGCTTCTTGTGAAACGAATCCAAATTTTTCACAGCTTTCGTCAACCACAAGTACTAGTTCAATGACTTCTGACACTAAGATGTCATCTCGTTTTTTATGGGAACACTTACATTTACGGAGGAACTTTTAATTTCAACATCCTAAGTATAGTCAGAAAAGACAAAGTGATGATTCCGGACTACAAATAGCAAAAACTAAATATAAAAGAATCCTACCTTTATCGTTTAGTGGTTCCGATTCTGAGTGAACTTTAGTCCAGTTTCCTTCCGTTATAATCCGTTTGAATTACACATTTAACGTTTGAACCGTTTGGACCCACATTTAACGATTTACATTTCCTAGCTGTTATATTGTTATATTACTTGTTTCCTAATTATATAATCCATCGAATTTGAAAAAGTTTTGATTTTGTTAACGACCAAATATTGGTATGCAACCGACTTCTTTCACAAAACATTCTTCCCACAAGAGTACAAATGAAACATACATCAAGTGTCAATAAATAAAATTGTGTCTTTCAAGGTCGAGTGCATACTATGGTCACAAAATTTACAAGTAATCAACATGGAAATTATATTCCTAATCGAATATGTGCACATGAATTTATTTATTTACAAAATTGAAAGCATTAGACAAACTTTTCAGTCAACGAGTAGCCAAGGACACAGTTGTATATTAATGCGCAATTAAGAAATAAACACATGCAATGCAAATGAAAGAAAATATCAAATTTATTGACTCAAAACAGTCTATATAATAAACAGTATAACTAACTTCGATGTCTGATTACCAAAAATATGTCACTCATGACCGCACAACACTGATAATTCACTCATGCGCTTCGCGCATTCGTGAATTATCAGTTGTGCGGTCATCTTAAGTCCTCTTAAGAATGTCTGCATGCCGAATACATCTAAGTTACTATTCAAATCCCATAGGGTTCTATGTTAAAACTATGTCTGCTCATGGCAGCCATCTTGGGTGAAGGTTGTGGTCACCAGACACATTTTTGAAAGTATATACTACCCAAGGAACATCCATGCCATGTTTGCTTTAAATTGGCTGACTGGTTTCAGAGGAGAAGACTTTTAAACAATTTTCTCATTGGGTCCTATGTTAAAACTATGGCCGCTGACGGTGGCCATTTTGGACCGAGATTGGGGTCACTGAACACAATTTTGGAAGTTGACCACCGAAGGACCATCGATGACATGTTTGCTATATTGGTTTACTGGTTTCAGAGGAGAAGATTTTAAAACATTTTTTCCCATAGGGTCCTATGTTAAAACTATGT
>MJUT01020594.1:225218-237041 GCA_002080005.1 Gigantidas platifrons | reverse complement strand
ATTTGGTTGTTATGGCCACCGTATCAACCTTGTTGTAAAGAATGCTTTAAGTTCTTCCAAGGAAATTGTGCATGTCATTGCGAAAGGCAGAAAACTTGTTACTTTCTTTCATCAAACCTCCTCAGCCAATGATATGTTGCAAATGAAACAGAAGTTACTTCTAAAAGAAGAACAAGTTGGACACAAACTGATAATGGATGTTCCCACCCGATGGAACAGTACAATTGCAATGTTAAGACGCTTGTTAGAAGAAACCCCAGCTATCTTTGCACTTGCCTCCGACAGTGGCGAATTGAGTAAGACTGCTGTTACAACAATCAAGTCCTACGTCTATTCATTTGATGAACAGAATTTGGTAGAGAGACTAGTTGAAGTGCTTACACCCTTTGAAAAGGCAACTGCAATCGTATATGCAGACAAAAGTCCTACAATGCACAAAGTATTACCAGTTCTCCTTAAGATTGACAAGTGTATTGTTGCTTGTGAGGATGATCATGAATGTATTAAAAAAATGAAATTGAAAATGTCAGAAGAGGTGATGAAAAGATTTGTGGATGTAGACCAAGATGAAGTGATTGCTTTGATGGGTTGTATTCTGAATCCATTAATGAAACAGCTTGAATTCGTAACCCAAGAACAAAGAGACATTGCACATAGGTTGTTAACAGAAAAGGCTTGTGAAGTAGCTCACATTCAGGTCAAAATTAAAACCGAAAAAATTGACACAACCACTGATAGTTCTCCATTACCTTCCATAGATGGATTAGAAACTGAATCACAACCAAGTAAAGCTTCTGAACCTGAGATAGAAAATCAACATTTGAAAGCAGAAACATCATAACAGACTCAAAGTGATCTTGTGACTGAGACTGAAAGTCCACAAAAGAAAAAGATGAAATATATTGTAAATGTAGATATTGATGACTGGCTAAGTGATGTAATCTACATTGGAGGGAGTCAGAAGTCCCCGACAGAGATGATTCATGAGGGAATCTCAAGATACATGAGTTATGAGATACCAGATGAAGACAAAAATCTAACAATTTTGCACTGGTGGGAGAAAAATCAATATATTTTTCCAAGATTATCAATATTAGCTAAGAAATATCTAAGTATTCCAGCATCCTCTGTGCCAAGTGAAAGGGTTTTTAGCCTGGCGGGTCAAGTAGTTAGCAAGAAAAGATCTAGAATGCATCCTTCAAACGTGGACATGCTTATTTTCTTGAACAAAAATATGGAGAGATATTGGAAGTAGAAGAGAACACTATAACATGTTTGAAATTTTTATCATACCATGATGTTAGTTTTTGTTTTATGTTATGGAGATCAAAGGAGATACACATATGTTTTTAATTTTTGAATTTTCTAGTCAAATGACAATTTATTTGTTTTCAGAACAGTAATTGAAGTTTGTTAGTTTTCAAGCACTAGTTACATGTAGTAGTGAGTAGTAACTGTTAATTGAGATTGAGAATTATGATATTTGACAAAAGCAGACATTAAGCAGTACAATATCACATGCAGTATTTGCATTGTTATGTAACATGTGTTATTTCATATGACAAGTTGACAACCATTAAAATTATTCTTTATAAGAGTATTAATTAATATCCTCTAAGACATTTCCAATAATATTATGTTTAAAATTCAATTTTCAAAATATTTTTACTTATAATTATATTTTCAGTGCAATAATAACAGTCTTGTTTTACTATTCAAAAAATTGATATTAATCATAATTTTGAAACCAAATTCATTATTGGAAATGTTTCGTCCTAGTAGTGTTAATGACCCATACAGTGTATTTAGGACTCATCAGTTAGAAATACATCATAAACTTGAGTCAACAAAATCAAGACAAAACTAACCAAAATAAAATTTCTGATCATAAACAAAACAAACATGAACTATTCCACATATACATCCATATTAATGTTCAGCCTTTACAGAAAAAAACATGTTTACAGATTTTACAAAGCATTTGGCAAGAAGAAAGAATTAGACATGTATTACAGGGTTTCAGATTGCCATCGGTCATCGGCCATTGGCCGAAAATAAATTAAAATGACAGAATATTTTTTGGTCAAGCTGACATTATGACCGATTATTTTTGCTGACTTGTGACAAATTGACCGATGGAATTTTAATGCAATCAGACCAGCAGCGATGTTTTTAGTCTAGATAGTGTTTATTGCGGCAGCTAAAGTTATTACTTCCCGTGGTAAATGTATTTTGTCTGTTTTTAGTCCGGTTATTCCCAATACTATAAATAAAATTTCTTGCTGTTTTCAACAATTATGTCCAATTTCATTAGTTACAGTACAAAGCACAAGGCCAATCGTAGCACGTGTTACAAACATATGCTGACTGGTTCCCTAAATAAATTTAACGCATGTTAGAAAATCAAAGGGAACAAGTTGTATTTGAAAATATTATTTATAAATAGAGACTACATGACCCCTCGATGACACCGGTACAGGTCGACTCGGCCATAGTCGATTCGGCCACACTACCAATGACACGACTGCTATTCTCTTATCCGATCATCCGGGCATTTAATATCAAACAATTTTAGCAATCAATTTTAATCATTTCATTCTAATAATTCGCCTATTTTATAAACAAAAATAAACTATTGTAATGAAAATATCATTTATTAGCAAAGCGTATGAATGGATTAGAGACTATATTATGTAACATGCCCTTGTCAATCATGTGAATATAAACAAAATGACGGATGTAAACAATACAGCATGCGATATAGAAAAAATACGGTTGAAAACATATAAATTGACACTACATTGTAGGATTAATGACATTATTTTCTTTAAAAAGGATAAACCCAACAAGCAAGCTTGTTATACATTTAAATTTCACTCCGAGATCAAAATATGACTAAAATCACGATGTCAACAAACAACATGCATAACTAACAAAACATGTGACGCTATCAAAAAATAAATAAATACCGCTAATAAGATAGAAATTCAAGAACAACTTCTTTGAATATTTTATTGAATAAAAAATACAACAATGGAGTATGTGAACTCTTCCAATCTGGACATGTAAACTTCCAAAGCTGCACTTCCTGTCCAAAAAAAAATGTAGAATAATATTCCATTAAATACGAAGTTTGCCAACTTTTTACCTGAAATTTTCCATTCAAATACCCTGTATATACGCTTATCCAATATGCAAATAAACAGAGGTTTTTCCTTTAAAACACAATAAATGGTTTGGTGTTTTGCAAGAATATTCGATTATCAACAATATTCTAATTATACAATATTCGAATAGGTGGAGTTGACTGTAACAGGTTAGAACAATCATACACTGAAGTTGAATTTAACAAACGTAACAAACTTAACCAACCAGTGTGTTGTACAAAAAATCTTTTGATCATCAGTGCTCTGTATTTACCCATTTCATTTTGTGTTGTGAATTCCTGGTTTGTACACTCGGTATACAAATTAATTTATTTGAAATTTACAACTTTTTTGTTTGACCTGGTGAAAAAACTTGTTTTTTTTTAAAAGATTTGAACACTGGCAGAGACCCTCAGAATGCAGGATTTGGGGTCTAATTTTTCAAAATTTTCTTGGGGTGGTAACCCCTCCTTAGATTAGGATCACTTTGTGATCTCCATTTTGTCTGTCTGATAACACAAAATTACTTAGGACAAATTGTCTGATAGAAATTGTCTTAAGTTATATTGGACAGTTGTCCTGTGCTTGTAGAATTGTAGCAGAAACTCTGTATTATAAAAAATGTATTTGTGGAATCAACTTGATATTTATTAATTAAATATGCATCAAAGTTTTAAATATGAACACACATGCATCTACATTGTCTGCAAGGGATGTAATTGGTACAACACAGGATGGATTATGAATTAAAGCTTAAAATACATTGTTAGTATATGAATAAGCTTGACGAAGAGGAGAAGTTAGATGAACCGATTATAATCGATGATCGGTCGGTAGAGGCAAACCGATTGTAATAGATAATCGGTTGGTATTTTTTACCGATTGAACAACACTAATCGGTAGGTACTCTACTATTTACAGGTGGTACTTTGTATTAAAATTTGAACATGTTCATGAATATCTTATATAATTAATACTCTTTAAAATCAGGAGGTACCAAATACCATTTTAGGCAGGTAAAAGTACCCCTTATTGAAAGGTCTGACGGATTAACACAAGCTTTTAGTTTGTTTCCAAATCCTGGCCCCGGCGCCATAAAACTTGAGAATTTACTTAAGTCTGAGAATATTCTCAATCTTATTTACATAAACAAAAATTACTCTAGGTCTCTTACTTTTTCATGACTCAAAACTAAAGTCTTGTCATTTTTGTTTACACAAGATCACATTATTTCATGATACATGTTGGAGGTCTGGGCCCAGAAAACTTGCTAATTTAACCCCACCACTGTTTATTGAAGTGCCTGCACTAAGCCAGAAGAGGGAACATGTATTTGTGTGTTAGAGCTCCCAATTTTGCCTCTATTTCAATAATTTTCTGTTCTGGCGGTTTTCATTTTATTACCAACCAATGACTCTCAAAAACCTACTTTTTTCCAGAGATCAGATCTTTAATTTTCAGGACAAAAAAATAACTAACAAAATAAGAGAATGATCAGGGAAAATAAGACAGGGATCTCACTACTTTCAAATTAGAGGGAGAAGTGACTTCTCTTTCAGGGAGCTCACAGGGAGAAGTGGAAGACAACAGAGAGAAGTGGAGAGGTTAATGGCGACTAATCGAAACAATGCTTGGCAACCCCTCTAAAGTTACTCTGCCTAAATTTAGATTTTAGTTTTAAAGCTGTTTGATCTGATTTGGTCTGGTTTTTTATTCATAATTGCCTAAAGGACATCTATTCAATGTCAAATATTTATTTCTGTCTACCTTGACTATTGGAGTATTCCATACCTGTGATTTTTTATATTATGCATCCCTCCATTTTTTATAATATTACTGCTCTTTGATCTTATACCACACAAATTGCAATAAGTCATATTTGTATAGTCTCCAGCAGAAGAAAGATGTCTGCCAATTTGCTCAATGATCCAACTCTATACACATGTAGCTAGGGAATCAAAATATAGCACAAACCTATATATTGACACTACACTAGGTCAAAAAATGATACAAGTAAAGGCTGTAATTATTTTTTGCCAGACCTTAAATCAGATTGCAACAATGAAATAAAACTACTGTAGTTCAGTCTATTTTTTAATTGCAGAGGTATTAACATTCACATTTGTCTGCAGGTAAACAGTTCTATTAATTAATAGATCGCAATTTTAACTTGGTGGCGAGTATAAAATACCATTTGGACTTGGATGTGGATTGATAAAAATCTTAAGCATCCCCGTGCATTTGGTTTCAACATATTTTGGATGGCAAACCATTGCATGTATGAACATATTAAATAGGGTTTGGATTATGGTGATTAGCGCAATATTTCAGTTATATCGTGGCGGTCAGTTTTATTGGTGGAGGAAACAGCGGTACCTAGAAAAAAACAAAAACCTGTCGCAAGTCACTGACAAATTCTATCACATAATGTTGTATCAAGAACACCTCGTCATGAACGGGTTACGAAATTACAACTCTAGTGGTGATAGGCACTGATTACACAGATAGTTGTAAATCAAACTACAATACGATCACGGACACGACAGCCCCCATATTAAATATGAGATCAATTGATTGATTTGATTTATTGTGCTTAACACCACTTTCAGCAATATTTCAGTCAATGTTATATCATGGCGACCAGTTTTAGTGGTTGAAGAAGCCAGAGTACCCGGAGAGAACCACCGACCATGGGCAAGCAACTGGTAAACTGTGCGTGACAAAGCATGGCTGCCCGAACAAAAACTGAAATCGAGGCTTGTATTTTAAGGGAGGTAACCGATGGGTTGTTGAGGCAGGAAATTTAAATTTGAATTCAGGCAAATGCTGAAGACGACCCGAGAACATTGCAAAAAGTTGATGCAGGCAAGTATAGATAGTGAAATAAACTTTATTACTTGCGGCTGCGAGTAGCATGCACCCTTTTTTGTAATTTACAAAGCCGGGCACTGACCCACGACGTATTGGTAATAGGCTTGAATGAGTTGTTGGCTAATCAAACTACCTAACTCATTGAGCCACCCGAGCCCTCATATTAAATATGAGAACTACGATTTTTATGTCACAGTAATGAGAAATAAATAATGTTTGTTTGGTTAAAAGTGGCTTCGGTCAACATTTCCGGTTGCACAGTGCCTGATTGAGTAACCTTTCCGATGTCTCCATTTTTATTTGTTATTGACCAAATTGACAGTTTCTTTAAACCGAAATAGATTACTTTTCAACAAAACCACTTTCTAAATACTTAATGGATATGATAGATTTCAATAAACACGATATCCACATTTTCATAAATGACATGTTGCAAAAATACGCTGGCGACATACAAAGCAACTTGTATTTCACTTTTGAAGAAAAAGAAAGCGAAATCAACTTCCACAAGGCAAATTCTTCACCCGAATCACCCTCAAACTTGAGCCCTGAATGCTATATCAATTATGATTGATAATTTAATTAAATCACGTAAGAATTACTGAAAAATTCACCAAATCAAGATAATCAATTTATAAGGTTACTTAGAAATGGATGGACAATGTAGAAACAGACCCATACCATAATATGACTGCAATTGCAATTTTGTTTTAGGTTGTCAAGGCCAACACAAAATATGTGTGTTTACGGTCACTTGTAAAAAAAATCTAGGGTCGGTCGCCATTAATTTTTTTTTACTATCTGCAAACCGGAAATAGTCGTTCCCAGTTCCGGAATCCAATTCCGGTATTTCATTTTCGAAATTTCCGTTAAGCCGTCATTTGTTGAAGCTGTTTTATGACAAGTTACGCAGTTTTTCTACCTTCTTTGCTCTCAATTTCGACAAAAAGTTAGCGGTTGAATAAATAAAACATTGCTGCTGATTAAACAACAAAAATGGTTATCCAAATTCTGTGTAAAAATTGATAGGGTCGCTAGCAAAAATTAGGGTCAAATAATTGCCGATAAAAAAGGTTAGGGTCTGCGTCTAAAAAATAGGGTTGGTCGGGTGACAGTAAACACACATTTTTTTTTTGGCCCAATGTATAAAGAAATAAATGTTTTAATAATTATGCACTCGAATCAAGAAGATAATAATGTTGTTTCACCACCAAGGCATTTCTATGAGGATTTCACTGTTTTCCATCTGTCAATGACTGTCATGGTATTTGAAAAAACGGACGTAGGATATGTTCTGATATCATGTGGCAGTGAAATGTGACGTCTGACGATAATGTAAAATAACAAGAGTAAAACTTTCCTAAAAAAAAACGATGGCAACAGCAAACAAAAAGTATTTATTTGGCAATTCAGTGTAAATCATACATATGTCATATATTGGGGGTAAATGCAAAAAACCAAACATGATATGATGTTATGAATTTCATGTACATGTACAGTGTACCTGTAGGATCTTTGACGGGCTCATAGGGAAGGAACTAAATCCTTTTTTCAGCCTACCCATTTTCAGTACTTTCATGGTAGTAAAAACAAGCATCAATCATGCATTCTTCGGGTCAAACTTAGAATACTGTTTTGTTATTTGGTATTAAAGTAGTGATGTCCAAATTTCAGTATTAAAATAAATACATTTCTCTGTCCCAGCATCTTTGCTAGCCAAGGGTTACGATCCGCTCTACTCATCTTCACCCTTGGCATCGCTAGATGGATTTTCGTAATTCCTGCGCACTGCCACCTGCTGGATTTTGACAGTTACGCCCCTTGTAATGATGTCATTTTCAGCCAATCGACACTAGGCTTTCATTTCCTTTCGTTTGAATGCCCTGAAAATTGACTCGAAAGTATAATATGGCTGATTTTCAAGCGAAGATTTGTGAAAAATTTAATATAAAGTCATTGACAGACAATCAGAGCAAATTTATAACGGCTATTATAGACAGAAAAGAAGTCTTTGTTGGCAAGTTGTAAAGCGTGTTCTGATTGGTTGCCGCTACCACTAGCTGCATTACAAAATGTACATATAAACTGTCACAGTGTGACCTCGAAAATCGGTCTAACGATGCCAAGGGTGAAGATGAGTAGAGCAGATCGTAACCCTTGGCTAGCGAAGATGCTGTCCCAGAGGAGATCTAGAAGAATCTTGAATTCATCGACTGTTTTGGCAAAAATAACATTTGTCGGCAATTCATTCCAATCATTTATAATTCGCTGAGAAAAATATCGTAATCTAAATGATGTATTACAAAGAGGTTTAGCAAGTTTGCACATACATTTGTATGACCAGTGTATTGGAATTGACAATAGTAAAAAATCTTTCCACAGGAATATCTTCTAATCCTTTAATAATTTTAAAAGTTTGTATCATGTCACCTCGTCCTCTACACCTGCGATGTAGGAGATCTAAAATGCATTATTTCTGTTCAATTGGAATAAGCTAGAATTGTCACAATTGATAATTTGCTATGATTCAATGATATAATTAACTCTAAGGATAAAGTCTACTTTAGTTAAGATGAAATAAAATAAATTGATCTCAGTCCAGTAGAAAAGTCTTAGACTGGTTAACAGTATCTTAATGTATGCCTTTTCCCCAATGGCAAGTAAGCCCCATTCCAGATTAATTCATTTTTGTATAGTCATATATAATTCTCGATATTTTACCTCAGAAAATATAACCCTATCCAATGACACTGTGATCATGACATTGTACTTGTTGTTTTGAAACTTCATTTTGTTAGTAATAACCACGTGTGTACTAAATACCGAAACACAACAGTTGAATTGTACAGGAAAGGAAAATAAATTGGCATTTAAATGATTCTTTAGTTGTTGAAAACCAAAAATTAATGAAAAATGACAACAAAGGTAAATGACGAGTCTTGTTTGTATCGGTTTTGTCATTATGTGACAGTTTAAGTAACATTTTTGACAAACCTGTGTGACACTGAATTACATCTAAGTGTCTATCCATGGCGGCCGGGATTTGATCCATCACTGCTCAACCGAAGCTTATTTGTTTTCCGGATAAGAAAAATTCGTCAACCGAACCATGTGCGATACTGCCAGAAATGAGCGCGAATTATGAACATCTTATCAAAAGAATTAAAATAAAATAGAATAGCAATCCTACTGAAAGGTAATGATAAGAGATTATCTTAATTGTATGATAGGCCTATGATATATCGGTTCATATAAAAAATAAATTGACATAATTTTACGACATTATTCTTTTTTTACCGATTCCCTGTTATACTGGTTTTGCATTCTTCTGAACACCGATTACTACGCCCTCTAGGAATAATTCCACAGTATGGGAACCTGTACGCCTGAAATCTCTTATTGACGTGCTCTTCTGTAAACTGCATTACGGTTTCGGTGGAAATCGACTGCCCACGCTTTCAAAGCAGGCAAGTTCTTCGGAATTTATTATCGACAGATACAATGTATCTGTGTAAAAATGTTACAGAATGTACATGATACATTACTCTAACGGACGCTAAAGTTTCTTTGGATAAAATAACCGCAACAAATTCAGAATGGAGTATCAAACGTTTGTTTTTACTACCAGAAAGGGTAAAAATTCCATTTTTTATGCCTAAATGGCATCCAATTTAGACTGTATTTTCACAGATAGTTTTGGATGTGAGAAGCATTCTTTTTACAAAGAAGCGATAAAGAAAACATATTTTTTCCTACTAAAAATTGGATTGAAAAAAAAATGAATGTGCTGTCAGCTGTTTGCTGTAGCTGTGTATGTCTGTTTGACGTCGCGCTTGAAAACGGTCTGTAACCTGATTGACGTGCTAAATTTGTATTTTAAAATGTCTATTTAATTAGCAATGCTGAGGTATTCATATCTGTAATTTTGCATAAACTGTGTTTATATCTATTGACATTACCAACACAAGTATCGGGACTATTATTCAAGGATAAAGGGTCAAACGGGACAATTTTATTTCATCCTTGTTCAAAAGAACCTGTTAAAATGGTAAATACGACGCTATATGGCTAATACATTAAAAAAAACAAAGATGCAGTCCTTGCGTCAATCAATCATACACATTCTGTCAAGTTTTTGGACATACATGTTATTAGAATTTAATGAAAACATACAAAAACTTGCCTGCCGTGAAAGTGTAAGATGTCAAATTCCATCGAAACCGTAATGCAGTTTACAGATGAGCACGTCAATAAGAGATTTCAGGCGTACAGGTTCATATACTGTGAATTCTACTAAACATAATTCCCCATTGCACTCTGTGACTATGGTTTAAAATTAAATCTATTTGAGCTTATATACAGGTTTTACCTTAGTCAAGTTTATGGTTTGATATATACCAATAAAAGCGACACTCAAATCCCATGGAAGGGGTACCGGTGCCATTGGAAACTTACTGACATATGACAAAATCATCTACTTGAAGTTGTCAACCCTCGAAAATCCTACATTCCTTCAATTTCATCCAGCGGTGATGTTGATGAAGGTTTATCTTAATTCTTGCTTTATTATAATTCGCCAAAACATTTTTTCTGTTGTTTTTTTTTCTAGCATCATGGTGACCGAGGTGTACTCGATGCACCATTATGTTATAAGAAGGGTTTGAAGATACAAAAGGGGTAATCAGAAGAACAGACAACACAATGGCCAAAAGTAAACGTGCAAAAGGACAAACGAAGATCTACAAAACATACACGTAAAAGTAAGACTAAAGACGGGGGAAAACATTTCCGGGTACTCCGGTTTCCTCCACCAAGCATGTAAAACTGACCGCCACGATATAACTGCCATATTGTTGAAAGTGACTTTAAACACAATAACCCTAATCCACCCCATTAATATAGAGCCTTTAATTTAAGCAACGTAACTTCATGGGGGAGCCCATCGCGAATATATCTCAAGCTTCATCTTGTTTGGTAATAAAATACTATTTTTGGTGGGGTCCGTGTTGCTCCTCTTTTTAGTTTTGTGTTTTGTGTTTTTGTATTTTGTTTGTCGTCGTACTTATATCATGTGTTGCCAGTGTCTCTGGATTGTCCATTCTTGATCGCCCCTTCGGGTTTCTCTAACGTCATGTACCCAATGTTGCCAGTGTCTCTTGATCGCCCCTCCTGGTTTCCCTAACGTTGTGTACCCAATGTTGCCAGTGTCTCTGGATTGTTCATTCTTGATCGCCCCTTCTGGTTTCTCTAACCTTGTGTACCCACTGTTGCCAGTGTCTCTGGATTGTCCATTCTTGATCGCCCCTTCTGGTTTATCGAACGTTGTGTACCCAATGTTGCCAGTGTCTCTGGATTGTCGATTCTTGATCGCCCCTTCTGGTTTATCGAACGTTGTGTACCCAATGTTGCCAGTGTCTCTGGATTGTCGATTCTTGATCGCCCCTTCTAGTTTATCTAACGTTGTGTACCCAATGTTGCCAGTGTCAATGGATTGTCCATTCTTGATCGCCCCTTCTGGTTTCTCTAACGTTGTGTATACCCAATGTTGCCAGTGTCTCTGGATTGTCCATTCTTGATCGCCCCTTCTAGTTTATCTAACGTTGTGTACCCAATGTTGCCAGTGTCAATGGATTGTCCATTCTTGATCGCCCCTTCTGGTTTCTCTAACGTTATGTATACCTAATGTTGCCAGTGTCTCTGGATTGTCCATTCTTGATCGCCCCTTCTGGTTTATCTAACGTTGTGTACCCAATGTTGCCAGTGTCTCTGGATTGTCCATTCTTGATCGCCCCTTCTGGTTTATCTA
>MJUT01020594.1:177916-207601 GCA_002080005.1 Gigantidas platifrons | reverse complement strand
GATCCATACTACCACAGTTGTTTTCTCCACTTTCAGTGGCTTCTTCTTGTCTTTCCGATCCATACTACCACAGTTGTTTTCTCCACTTTCAGTGGCTTCTTCTTGTCTTTCTGATCCATACTACCACAGTTGTTTTCTCCACTTTCAGTGGCTTCTTGTTGTTTTGCCGTTCCATACTACCACGGTTGTTTTCTCCATTTTCTGTGGCTTCTTGTTCATTTCCACTCTCTAACGTAAAAGACGTAAATGATTCCTCTAAAGGATTTACTTCACAATCCATGACTGGAAATACAAGTAAATATTTATAATTATATAAATTTTAGTATCACGAAGAACGGGATACACAACAATGAACAACAGATAATATTTTAAAGCACTATAGAGAATAAACGACATAAAGACTATGAAATTATGTCATGAATAAAAGAAGACATGTTGAAAAACAATTATGCAACCACCCATCACACTGCATAAGAAACATGTTGTTTGGATATAGATAGGGGACGGACCATTTAACTTCCAAGGGGGGGGGGTTATAGTTTGTGTCTTTTTCTAAAAAAAAAAAAAATCTGATTCCCAATGTTGCTGAAAAAAATATTCTGATTTTGGTGGAGGAAAAAAATAATTTGATTCAGAGTTTTTGTCATATAACCTAATGTTAAATTCTGGAAAAGCAGGAAATGTCTTCATTTTGTACACCCAGACGCGACGGATACAAAAGAAGTTGACAAGATATGAATTTCATTTAAGTGTAGTCTATAGTCTCGTTGGGGACTACAGAGAAGAAAGAAAAAGCACCGGCAGAAAGAGACATCTTCCAATTGAAATGCCCGAGCGATTAGTAGAGAGACACTTCATACATTATATACCAGGTAAGAGTTCGAAAAATAATTAATATTAAAAAAAAACACGCATCAATTCGGTTTGTTCGAGTTATTGTTGAAAGTATTAACGCTATGAATCACGATGCGCTCAAACTTTTCTGATGGACTCATACCCTATGTTGACCTTTCTTGAAGCTTGTGTCACCCGTAGAAGAGTAATCTTTGTCCCCGAAATGAACCGCTCTTCGGCAATTGCAAATATTTCCAACCTACTAAATGTTGAATATGAAAAGGTTTTCTCCGTGAATGTATATTCGATTCAATTGTATGTCATATCAAAAAGAACATGAAGAACATTCTGAAGAAAAAAGTTTACTTTCCTTGATTCAATCCGAAGCATAATAAAAGAAATCTTAATATAAGTTAATGCAATAACTGTTTGAAGTAGAGAGCTAAAATGGGTGTGTCGCCTATGACCATGAAAATGAATGTATATATACATTGTAAAATAGTATCTGTTTCTATTTAATTTTATATAAGTATAATTTATAATTACAGATATACAAAGAGAAAACAGTGTAAAGTGTGTGCGTCAAAAGTTACAACATGGTGTAGGAGCTGCAAATCAGGATTGTGTCTTGGACAGTGTTTTGACAATATTCCCCTCTGTCATTTTGTCTATAGATGCAAAATATTCGGCTACCCTTCTGAACTTCGTTTTTTCATATTATATTTTGATTCTGTAAACTGGCAGCGTGTCATACTCGTAGTAAAAAAAAGAATGGTAAAATACACATCCGTCTGCAGCACATTTTGAAATATTCAATAAACAACAAAAAACATGTTATATTTTATGTGAACTTGCATGGAAATCCTTCATTTTTATTGGTTTACAAGAATATGACATTTTGGCCTACGAGAGAGTGACAGACAAACAAATTGTCTCCTGCACAGGAGGGTGAAAGCCTAGACAAACATTTGTTGCAAGTTAATGGAGCATATAGTAACCAAGCACGTTATGAACCACCTTGAAAACAACAAAATCCTCTATGAACTTCAACATGGCTTTCGTCACAATCGCTCATGCGAAACTCGACTTCTTTCACTCATCCAGGAATTATCAGAAACAGACAACAAAAATATCCAGACAGATCTCATAATTATGGATTTTGCAAAGGCTTTCGATAAAGTCCCCCACCGCAGACTTCTCTACAAACTAAACTGCTATGGTATTTCTGGACCTACACTTCAGTGGATCTCATATTGTCTTATTATTAAATCGTACACAAAGAGTGGTGATTGATGGAAAGTCATCATCTACTGTGCCTGTCACATCTGGTGTTCCGCAAGGAACAATCCTGAGACCCGTCTTGTTCTTGGTCTACGTTAACGACCTCTCTGATTACTTGACACAGTCAACTCAAGTTGTTCGCGGACGACAGCATCATATATACATGCACATCAAATTCCAGCATGATTGTAATAAATTACAACAGGATCTTGATGCAGCCGCCAGATGGGAGAGCGACTGGCTAATGGCTTTTCACCCTGACAAATGTTCAGTACTGTCTGTCACTAAGGTACTGACCATTTAACTTGCAGGGGGGGGGGGTTATGGGTTTTTGTTTCGGACAACACGAGAGTTAGAATATCTTTCCAGAATATGACATTAGGTTATATGACAAAAACTCTGAATCAGATTTTTTTTTTCCTCCACCAAAATCAGAATATTTTTTTCAGCAAAATTAGGAATCAGAATTTTTTTTTAGAAAAAAAACCTATACCCCCCCCCCTGGAAGTTAAATGGTCCGTCCCCTATCTATATCCAAACAACATGATATTTACTCTGCACAGTACAATTGGAGCACAAGTTTATTTCATAGCTTTTGGTTATTTGAACTAAGAATTGTCATTCCTTTATGTTTCTTATGCAGTGTGATGGGTGGTTGCATAATTGTTTTTCAACATGTCTTCTTTTATTCGTGACATACTTTCATAGTCTTTATGTCGTTCATTCTCTATAGTGCTTTAAAATATTATATGTTGTTCATTGTTGTGTATCCCGTTTTTCGTGATACTAAAATTTATATAATTATAAATATTTACTTGTATTTCCAGTCATGGATTGTGAAGTAAATCCTTTAGAGGAATCATTTACGTCTTTTACGTTAGAGCGTGGAAATGAACAAGAAGCCACTGAAAATGGAGAAAACAACCGTGGTAGTATGGAACGGCAAAACAACAAGAAGCCACTGAAATTCGAGAAAACAACCGTGATAGTATGGATCGGCAAAACAACAAGAAGCCAATAAAAGTGGAGAAAACAACTGTGGTAATATGGATCGGCAAGACAGGAAGAAGTCTCTAAAAGTGGAGAAAACAACTGTGGTAGTATGGATCATCAAGACAGGAAGAAGTCTCTAAAAGTGGAGAAAACAACTTTGGTAGTATGGATCAGCAAGACAGGAAGAAGTCCCTAAAAGTGGAGAAAACAACTGTGGTAGTATGGATCGGCAAGACAGGAAGAAGTTTCTAAAAGTGCAGAAAACAACTGTGGTAGTATGGATCAGCAAGACAGGAAGAAGTCTCTAAAAGTGGAGAAAACAACTGTGGTAGTATGGATCAGCAAGACAGGAAGAAGTCTCTAAAAGTGGAGAAGACCACTGTGGTAGTATGGATCGGCAAGACAAGAAGAAGCCACTGAAAGTGGAGAAAACAACTGTGGTAGTATGGATCGGCAAGACAGGAAGAAGTCTCTAAAAGTGGAGAAAACCACTGTGGTAGTATGGATCGGCAAGACAGGAAGAAGTCTCTAAAAGTGGAGAAAACAACTGTGGTAGTATGGATCGGCAAGACAGGAAGAAGTCTCTAAAAGTGGAGAAAACAACTGTGGTAGTATGGATCGGCAAGACAGGAAGAAGTCTCTAAAAGTGGAGAAAACAACTGTGGTAGTATGGATCGGCAAGACAGGAAGAAGTCTCTAAAAGTGGAGAAAACAACTGTGATAGTATGGATCGGCAAAACAACAAGAAGCCACAGTGGGAATCAGAATATTTTTTTGTGAAAAAAACATAACCCCCCCTTTCAAGTTAAATGGTCGTTCCCTAAAAAGAAGCAACCAATACAACACAATTACATCCTCCATAACCATACACTTGAATCTGTGAGCTCAGCTAAATATCTTGGTATAACAGTATAGTCTAACCTCAAATGTGATAAACACATCAACGACATAACATCAAAAGGCAACAAAGCACTGGGTGTCTTAAAACGAAATCTAAAAACATCAAACCAACAAATAAAAACAGGCGTACCAAGCACTCGTCAGGCCAAAATTAGAATACTCATGCTCTTTATGGGACCCTCACACATCTGAATCCATTAGAAAAATTGAGATGGTCCAACGACGAGCTGCTCTGTACAACTGTAATAGATACAACAATACCAGCAGTGTGTGAGATATAATCAATATAATTAACTTACCATCACTTACAGAACGTAGACCTCGCACAAGATTGATTATGACGTACAAAGTATCATTCCATCTTGTTGCTGTACCATCAGACATATTAATAGTACCATCACTTACAGAACGTAGACCTCGCACAACACTGGTTATGATGTACAAAGTATCATTCCATCTTGTCACTGTACCATCAGACATATTAATAGTACCATCACTTACAGAACGTAGACTTCGCACAAGATTGGTTATGACGTACAAAGTATCATTCCATCTTGTTGCTGTACCATCAGACATATTAATAGTACCATCACTTACAGAACGTAGACCTCGCACAAGATTGGTTATGACGTACAAAGTATCATTCCATCTTGTTGCTGTACCATCAGACATATTAATAGTACCATCACTTACAGAACGTAGACCTCGCACAAGATTGGTTATGACGTACAAAGTATCATTCCATCTTGTTGCTGTACCATCAGATTAATAGTACCATCACTTGTAGAACGTAGACTTCGCACAAGATTGGTTATGACGTACAAAGTATCATTCCATCTTGTCGCTGTACCATCTGACATATTAATAGTACCATCACTTACAGAACGTAGACTTCGCACAAGATTGGTTATGACGTACAAAGTATCATTCCATCTTGTCGCTGTACCATCAGACATCACCCTAACATATAGGCAAATACATACTTCTAAAGACACATACATATATGTATAGACATTCATTCTTTCCATACACAATACCACAGTGGAACCTATTCCCTATAAATACACTTACTCTCGCCCATATACCTTCAGTCGTCAGCTTCAGAAAACAGCTAACACCTGCTGTTCTCTGCAACCTACTATAGTTTTCTTTAATATGCTGTAAATAGTTTTAATCACTAAAAGTTAGTTTCTGCACTAATTTACTTTCATGTCATTTACAAATTCAATTGTTATTGTTTCTTTTTGGCACATTTTTGATCATTTTTGTATAGTCCCCGCATGCAACAGTATGTAATCATCGGAGGTCGATGGTATACTGTATACCTAAAGAAGAAGAAGAAACAAATTGTCATCCACACAAAAGGGTGACAGAATAAAATGTCACCTCTTGTAAACCGAAGTAATGGAGGATTTCCATTTTAATTTACATTTGCAATATACGGGGTTTAGTCGGCTACCATCAAGTTATAGTATTAAGGTAGAGAAGGACAATGTGGGCAAAAAAAAAAATAGTCGATGAATTTTTTTGAATTTCATATATATTGTTCTTTGGGATGTACCTAACAAAATATCAAAATTTGAGAATAGCTTTCCAGGCTTATTTTAAAAATATTCCCTGAAAGAGGTACCCCCCTCTTGAAGTCCAAACAAATGTAATTTTTTTCACTACTCCGTGTCATTAAGGTACCCAAAAAACATTGCATATAATTTTTTTTAATTATCCGAGTATAATATGATAAATGAATATTTTGGAATATCTAAGACATCAAATTTTTTTTTATAATGTTTTCATTTTTTTTTTCCAAATGGTTACCCTTTTTTGGCAATATAGCCTGTAACTGGCTTTGGTGAAATCCAACAAAATTTGATTTTAAAGTGGAATAGAAAAAAATTGTGTCAATGAATTTTGTTTAAAAAAGATATATCACTGTCTTATATCCATGCTACATATCATTAAAAAATAAAGATATGTTTCCAGACAAAAAACAAAGTTAGCTGTTTAGAAAGACACCCTGACATATACCCTTTTTTGTCAATTTCATGAAAAATGTCCACATTTTTCACTTTTTTTTAACAAGACATTGAATAAATGAAAATAAAACAGGCAACGATAATGTTTGTAAGGGAAAACTTTCCTTTCTAGGTGATATAGTTAGCAAATTAAGTTGTCTACAATTCTTCCAGGGCAGGAACATGCAAAAACATAAACATGCAAAACTCATCATATTCTAATATCATTTGAGACATGATTACCTCCCTTGACGAAATGCTTTATATAGCATTTTACACATATAATGTATTATTGATAAGGAAATTACTGTACTAAATTTGTATTTCAGTTTAATTTGAGAACTTGTACAAATCATATGTAGAAAATTCAAAAAGCAAAATACCTCGTAAGAAATACTGCAAACATAATTAATAATTATTACCACATTTGTATTCAATATTCTTAAAGTCACGTGACTAGTGTCAGTCTCTACATTAAGTATGTACAATATCTTTTTAAAGGGAAAATAGAATGTCCGTATGCTAAATTTATTCAAGAATAACTTGTGATAATTAAAATTGGAAATTTCATGCAAGTTCAAAGACATACTTACCAAATCCATTGAATGTCTTGTCTTCGTGAGGTGTTAAAAATGGAAGTCACAGTAGTACAGTACACCGAAAACATGAAGGTGCATTTATAGAGGCCACCGTTTACATAGTGTGACTCTTGTCCCTCTGACTATACATTTCCATAAAAAACAACCCACAGATGTTTACTTTATCAGACTTATCAACGAATAGAAGATGCGTTGATTCTACATAAAATTGCTTACACATTTCCTTAGTTTCATCCAACTTCCCCAATCTCGGATTATTACAACATTGTTGAACTCTATCATCATTTTGGCGAATGTTTGATTCTTCTTCCTGAAGACGTTCTTCTTCTTCTTCTTCTTCTTCCATTTTCTTGTTCACATTCCTAAAAGAACTCTGTCACAATCCATATCAACATCTCCAGAAGCATTGTTGTATTAGTTGTCATTTAAGATACGATACATTTTCCTTTGTTTACATCAACGTCTGGTTTCTTGTTACTAATGCCATTCATTCCCTATCTGTATCTTAAAACGGTCCATTGTTTTTACACTTTTCATCTCCACTGAAGCATAAGAACCAGATCGGTTGCTTTTCCGTCTTCCACAATCTTTACAAACGCCATGCATTATTAGTAACCAGGGGCGGATCCAGGGGGGGGGCACCCGGCACCCCCCCTAAAATTAGAAAAAATATGATTTGTTTTGCGTAAAATCGTGATTTTTCACACGAAATACCCCAAAAATGTTTGCGCCTCCCTCCGCTCGGCGCGATTTTTTTTAAAGTGCGCCCCCTAACTTGAAAGCCTGGATCCGCCCCTGGTAACTACTTATGTAAAATTTTGGATTTTTAACTACATATAGTTAGTGCAAAACACTAAAATAAATACTCTAACTGCATTTTGGTCATATAAATAATGTAGACAGTGAAAAGCCTTACACAAAATCTATTTATAAGTGTTTTTGGGAAAAGTGTCCACAATCATTTATCTGTTAAATCATCACGGTGTAAGATTGCATGGTTATACTTATTCCGTTTTTAATCATTTAAATGACCGTTGTTGTATTACATTGTATATTGCCAGTTTCTCTTTATGGTATTAGTACATTCTTAATAATCAGAGTCAAAATCACGCTTGAATTTTTTGAAGAGAAAATTGTTCATTTAAAACGACATTGAGACTTAGAATTTGGATTTAATGAAATACAATTTGACAGATTGACGTCATGAAATGTTTTCGTTATGGTTCTTTAGAAAGACTTTAAGTCAGTGTCTATTTATTCAAATTTGAACATGCCTAAAGATGCACAAGAATTAAATCCTGAGTCACAGCAACTGGACAATCGATGGGATATAATGGATGTAGAAAATGACGTTGATGATGTTGGCGGCACCGGCATTGAAGATCAAACATTTACAGACCTGCCAAATGCTTTAATTGTTACTAATGTTGCAGTCTCTGTTTTTGAAAATGAAGAATCAAAGGTAGGTTAAACTGTCATGATTTATTTGTGGCTGAATGTGTGGAGATTTTCTTTTGTGTGTGTAAGTTTTGCTCAAGTAAATGTTTCATTGATTATAATAGAAATCACTAAAATCAAGTGAATCAGTTTATGATGTGTTTCTTTAATGACTGTAATTGGTTATTATGTCCTTATCCCCCACAAAGTGTAGAGTAAATGCACACCTTCATGTGTCCTTGTCATGATGACAGACATTCACCACCCCTGAAACACTCCAGAAATATGCACTCTCAGTCAAATCAGGTCCCACTATGTAGGACACAACAGAGAAAAGCATCGTTTTTCCTCGCATCATTGTAGACTGAAACCGCCTACCTCAGACTGCAGTGCTGAGTGACTCAGTCGAGTCCTTCAGGGCTGCTATTATTTCATCTTATCCTAACCTGGTGCATCCAATTTTCTTAGTATAGCAATTATTCATTATTTTGTTTACAAGTGAAAGTACTATGAAAAACAAAGTTAATGCAATTTATTTGGTCAAAATTTGTTGAGTAGTTTCCGAGATATTGAATTTTTAAGGTCCGCTATTCTTGATGATTCTGGACATATTCACTGTAATGTCTTTATATGCAAATATGGCACCGAAAAGGAGGCATAGATACAAAATATAGCAGAAAAATTACCATAACTTCAAAAATATGAAAGATAATTTCTTGAAACTTGGCATACCTGGCGGTCATGATGTCTTCTTTGATATAAGGCTATTTTCATTTTTTTTTCAATTTAAACACGTTTCTAGGAGAGTGTTTACCATGGCAACGGATGACAAAAACTGAAATACCACTTCCAAACAGCTTTTTTTTCTTCTCACAAATGTAAATATTAAAATAATAGGACATGTATCTCTTATGCAGAGCCTCAAAATTTGTATCCATTAAATCTTCCACCTTTTTTTTTACAAATTTAAGAGAAGCTTGGTTACCATAGCAACGGAATAGGAAAAAAATGAATATTTCCTTTCATACTGTTTTCTTTCACCAAAAATGATTTTGAATGGGAAATAATTGAATATATGATTTGCATAGTTAGTAATAATGTTAAATTTTCTTCTATTTCTGGATAATTCTAGAAGTTTCCATGGTAACACTATCTCAGAAAAGTGTGATTTTTTCCCGTAATACAGAAACCATGTATTTTTTTGGGGAAAACTCATACATACCACAAATCAAACACAACATATGGGGCCCGGGTGGCTCAATGAGTTAGGTCGCAGGATCTAACAATACATACAAGCCTATCACCAATACGGCGTGGGTTCGTGCCCGGCTTTGTAAATTACAAAAAAGGGTGCAGTCGACTGGCAAGTGATAAAGTTTACTAGTTGCTTGCCCATGGTCGGTGGTTCTCTCCGGGTACTCCACTTCCTCCACCACTAAATGGTACACAGGAATAACTTGTAAGAGAAAAACCTGAACCATTTAACTTGGAAAAGGGGGGGCTATGTTTTTTCTTTAAAAAAATATTGTACACCTATGTTCCCCAACTTCAATATTTTTTATTCCCTCCTCGTGAATGTCATTCATAGATGCAACAATTAAAGCAGTTTATAAAGTGGCATAATATAAATATTTTGCAAGAAGAATTTAAGTTGAAGAAAGACATGCAGTGTTTTGAATATCTCGAGTACAGACAGTGGACAAAAGTATTCGGACACTTCCAATTTACCCTATATTTAAATAGTTTTTCAAAGCATTATCTTGAAGTCAAATCATATCCGATTTCGATAATCATTTGATCAACAAAAGCAGAAAGTCAAAGATATGGAGTTTATAGTAGTATGGTAATTTTTAAATAACTTTTTAAACCATATTTATCAAATCGACATGATTTAAACACAGACTTAAATAATTTGTCTATAAAAGTACTATCATTGCATTGTGTTTGGAAAAAAATTAATTTAGTTGTGTGTTTAGCTTGTGTATTCTCGAAATGTTTCTCATAGTCATAGAAAATCATTTTGAAATTAGGATAAAACTACATTAAATTCTGAATTCATTGATATAAAAATGATCAAAATGAAGTTTGGTACCAGAGATATTTTTACGGTCAAATTATGACGCCACGATATATATTCGTAGATAACGTCGTGTTCAAACGGTTGCATTTTCGTTTAAAATTTCACGATCGACACTAAATTTATATCAAATTAAAGAGCAGGAAACGATCTTTCTAACGAGGTAGGTTTCGTCAGAAAAGTAATATGATTAAAACAAGAAAACAGGTTAAAACACAAGGTTAAATCGGCAAAATACTGTAACGTCCACAGTGACGTTGTATTAGTGATGCACCAGGTTACTTATCCCTAATTAATTCACTCCCTTTTTTTGTACATATTTTCAAATTTATTACTTTCTTTTTCCTTTTTCGCAACGCATTTCCATTGACATGATCTTCAAATTGTATAATCATAAAGAGAGGGCCCGGGTGGCTCAATGAGTTAGGTAGTTGGATTACCTAACAGTCTTCATGCTCAACTTTTCAGGGCATTGGCCCGCAGGGCCTGCACTGTAACAAATTTACAGGCCCACCCTAAATTATGTAGGCCCCTATTTTCGTAGTCCGCATGAAACAATTATTTAAAGTTTAAGAAATAAAAAAGTTAACTTACTATATATATAAAGACATCCAGCACAAGGTGCGGGATACCTGTCGTAGTCCACGTGAAACAATTCGGTTGTTTCGAATCATGTCAATTCCGACCACGTTCCGTCTTTTTCGTGTCTTGACTTCTGAACAAATCGGCAGGCGACTTCCGGTGTTTATGCTATTACTGTGACAACGTCAGCATATTATAGTCGTAGATGCGGTAGATTATAAGTAATTGTAATATGGAGACCACTGAATAAATACTGGTGTTCGGTACCTCACTGTCTGTGATATCAGAAATATCTACATAAAGGCAGATCGTTTTCCTTTGATGCTGACAACTGCAAATAAAGAAAGAAAGCAAATTTAATTTTAAAGAAGTAATTGTCTCTGTATTTGAAGTCTTTGATACAAATAATTTAATTGATATCTGTCTTTTACAGAAAATGTTAAGAATTAGTTTTAAGTTTTAAGATTAAGTTGAGGATCGAACGTTAAAGTTTTAGTGGTGGAGGAAGCTGAAGTACCCGGAGAGAACCACCGACCCTGGGCAAGCAACTGGTAAACTTTATCACTTGCGACTGCGAGTCGAGTGCACCCTTTTTTGTAATTTACAAAGCCTAGTTTAACATTGGACCCTATGGGAAAAAATGTTTCAAAACGCTTCTTCTCTGAAACCACTTGGACAATTAAAACCAAACTGCCCATGAATGATCATTACAAGGTCCTCTACAAATTTTTTGTTTTTTATGCCGATCGGAAATCCAAGATGGCTGCTACCGCAGGACATAGATTAACATTGGACCCTATGGGAAAATGTTCAAATGCCTTCTTCTCAGAAACTACAAATATGCTTAAAGCCAAACTGTACATGAACGTTCATTGGATTGTCCTCTATAAACTTTACGTTTTTTGTTCCGATATGAAATTCAAAATGGCTGCTACGGCAGGACTTAGTTGAACTTTGGACCCTATGGGAAAAATGTTTCAAAACCCTTTTTCTCTTAAACCACATGGACAATTGAAACCAAACTGCCCAGGAATGATCATTTAAAGTTTGGGTTTTTTATGCCGATCTGAAATTCAAGATGGCTGCCACCACAGGTCATAGTATTAACACAGGACCATATGGGGAAAATACAGAAATATGTTCTTCTCTGAAGCTATTGCACTGATTGAACCTAAACTGTGCATCAATCATTGGAAGGACTTAGGTCCTTTACAAACTTTGTGATTTTTATGTTGATCGAAATTCCAAGATGACTACCACTGCAGGACATAGTTTTTACATAGGACCAATTGGTTCTTTTTATAACCAGCTGAACAATACAGGTTCTTGAGAGCCTCTGGTTAACAAAATATGCATATTGATTGATAATACCATTTTTAGCTGACCTTGCCAAAGGTAATGTGAGCTTTTGCCATCACATGGCATTCGTCGTCCGTTAACTTTTCACATTTTAATCTTCTCCTCTAAAACCACTTTGCCAAATGAACTGAAACTTGGTAGGAAGCATCTATGGAAGATCCTCTATAACGATTGTACATTTCGTCCTGATCTGTTAACAAACATGGCCGCCACAGGCAATTCTTGTTTTTGATTGGTCGAATTTTAAAAATCTTCTCTGAAACCGCTTGGTCAAATGCACCGAAACTTGGTAGGAAGCATACATGTATATGGAAGGTCCTCTATAAAGATTGCACATTTCGTCCCGATCCGTTAATAAACATGGTCGCCACAGACAATTCTTGTTTCTGATTGGTCAATGTAAAAAAATTCTTCCTCTCGGAAACCGCATGGCCAAATGAACCGAAACTTGGTAGGAAGCATCTATGGAAGATCCTCTATAAAGATTGCACATTTTGTCCTCTATTCAAATTGCTCATAACGTCCTCAATCGTTTACAAACATGGCTGCCACAGCAGGGACAGAAATTAACAGGGGCCCAGTTGCCCATGGCCCCTAGATTTTGGTCTGGGCTACTAAACTTTTAGCTATAATTTAGTTAAACATATAGACATTTTTTATCAAAAATCTTGTCTAGGCTACCAGCTTGAACTTCCAAATTTCTATCCCTGCACAGGCAGTTCTTGTTTCTGATTGGTGGATTTCTTAAAAATCTTCTCCTCTGAAACTGCTTAGCCATATGAACCAAAACTTGGTAGGAAGCATCCATGGAAGGTCCTCTATAAAGATTGCTCATTTTGTCCCAATCCATTAACAAACATGGCTGCCACAGGCAATGCTTGTTTCTGATGGATCGATTTCTAAAAAAGTCTTCTCCTCTGAAACCGCTTAGCCAAATGCATAGAAATTTTGTAGGGAGCATCTATGGAAGGTCCTCTATAAAGATTGCACATTTTGTCTCGATCCGTTAACAAACATGGCCACCACAGGTGATTCTTTTTTCTGATTGGTCAATTAAAAAAATATTCTCCTATAAAACCGCTTGGCCAAATCAGTCTTCAACGTAACCCACTTGCCCAAAGCCCGGGACAAGTAATTCGTCCGTCGGACAAGAGAAATTTCATAGGCATAAGCCAGAACGGGCAAGTAAATTTTTTACTTCTTGATTTGTATTTACATGATCATCAGAATGTTTTTTCAAAAGAATTAAATTTTATAATGACAATTTTTGCATGTCCATGGTCTCTTTTTGTAAGAGGCCATCATCTCTACCAGTAGCAGATGAAAAACGTGTTTACAAAGCCATTCCCACAATCGTATCAACAGAAGCTTCGGCTATAGTAAAATGCAGAAACAGAAATAATGATGACGGAAAAGGACCCGAAATTCCGGAAATAAAAAAAAAACTTCGATCGGAAATTCAAATAAAAACTTTTGAGTCGGTCGGCCGAGGGGAAACATACATATTTTTAAATATGGCCTAAGTCAAGCATGTCAAAGAGTTATAGAAAATATATAGATTTAAAAATTATAACATGGCAATAATGAAATGAAAGTATTACTGATACGTTTGACATGCAAATCACTGTTTTTACCCATTTTTATATTGATGCCCGTCTAGTTGCTAATTCCTAAATCAGGCTACATGTACAACCCATGAAAGACTCAACATAGATAAAAAAAAAAATTCTCCAGCAAATTTTCTATATGAAACTGCTTCCACAGGTTGCAGTCACGATTAAGTAACAAAAAAATGTGTTTCAGGTTTCATGTGAACAAATTAATGAAATAAAATAAGGTAGGCAGGTCAGATGATGATGACGAATCGATAATGAAAATGAAATGGCTGAGGACACTGTTTTTCCTTTGATAATGTCCTTTAGAGAATAAAAATAAAAAAATCACTATGCATGTTTTTTATTGTTGTTTGGAGATTTCAACTCAGCTGCTAAGTAATACCATAAAATATATTTTTTCTTTTCGGGCTAGTACAATATGGTTCGGACAGGTAGGCTATTAATGTCACTTGCCCGATCGGGCAAGTGGTCTGCAAAAATTAGCGTGAAGACTGCAAATGAACCGAAACTTGGTAGGAAGCATCTATGGAAGGTCCTCTATGGAATTGGTCATATCGTCCCGATTCGTTAACAAACATGGCAATTCTTGTTTCCGATTGGTCGATTTCTAAAAATCTTCTCCTCTCTAACCGCTTGGCCAAATGAAACGAAACTTGGTAGGAAGCATCTATGGAAGGTACTCTATAAAGACTGCACATTTCGTCTCGATCCATTCATAAACATGGCTGCCACAGGCAATTCTTGTTTCTGATTGGTCGATTTCTAAAAAATCTTCTCCTTTGAAACCGTTTGGCCAAATGAACCAAAACTTGGTAGGAAGCATCTATGGAAGGTCCTCTATAAAGAATGCTCATTTTGTCCCGATCTGTTAGCAAACATGACCACCATAGGCAATTCTTTTTTCTAGTTATTTCTAAAAAAATCTTCTCTGAAACTGAGTAGCCAAATGAACCGAAATTTGGTAGGAAGCACCTATGGAAGGTTCGGTATAAAGTCTTCTCAGAACAGAATGAAAGGTGAGCGACACAGGCTCAGCCCACTGAGCCTCTAGTTCTTTTATTGTTTTGTCATCAAGTAAAAAAATAATTAATAGGTGGAGGAAGTGGATTTTTATTAGATTCCAGAACAGAAACAAGTTAAAAATTACTAGTAATGATGAAATCTGCATCATGCCTAATAAGAAATGTAATAATTAACAATCTGAATCAGAACAGAATATGATTAGCAATGCAAGGATTAGATAATTAAAAGACATGATTTATGAAATATAATATTTATACAAAGATCATGTTCATAGAAAAATTCATTATACAAACTGTAATATGGTACATTTAAAAACATTATCGAGTCATTACAAGAAAGGGATGACAATAAATTGTTCATCTTTTTTAATATACAGTCAAACCTGTATTAAGAGGTCACCTTTAGGACAAATAAAAAGTGACCTTTCAAGACAGGTGACCTCTTAAAAGAGGTTCAATTTATATGAAATGTTCTATGATGGGACAGGAAAAGGGTGACCTTTTAAGACAGGTGACTGCTTAATAGAGGTGACCTCTTGGGCAGGTTTGACTGTACTTTTATAACCATAAAAATTGAATGGTCGTATAAAGTTATGGTGCTGTCGTCATCATGTTTTGTCTGTAGATGCAATGATTTCCATCTGCTACCTTTGTTCTAGTTTACTAATTCTTCTGAATTAACACAGAGATTCTTGACACAGAATAATGGTTGGTATTGATTTGGGATAATGTAGCACACTCCGTTTTTAATTTGACTAACACTTCTTCACACACAGAAACTGGTCGTACAAAAATGTATCATGCTGTACTCTGGGTAACCCTTTCTTTTGATCTTCTTCATCAAGAACCACTCGGCTGAATTGGACCAAACTTGATTGATTGATTGATTGATCGATTGATGTTTAACGTCCAGTGAGCAATTTTTCAGCCATATTCTGGACGAGAATAATTTAAACGCCACGGGACTCGAAACAAGGAAATGTGATGGGTAGGGATGGAGAATTTTGCCAGTGAAACAGGTCTCCTATGGACCACTCATGAGCATAATGCTCATAATGAGCTGTAACACTGGGTTCTTTAACGTGCGAAGAGGGTGGCAATCTCTCAACACGGGACCTCTGTTTTATTTACGTCTCATCCGAAGGATGGGTTGGTTGTCAATTTATACATCCCGCACAACCAATGGACGCCCCTTCAAGCCGAAAAAGCTCTCGGTCCCATTTCTATACCCCAGGGTTCCCGTGGAATGTAATGCTTCTTGGTCATTGATGATCATCCTACAAGATAACTGCCTCAGCTTCTGATTGAAGAATTAAATTGGAAATCTGGGAAATTCTTCTTAGAACCACTAGATGGGATGAAACCACATTTAATTTGGAATTTGGTTTAAATAGTTAGGTGATCTCTTTCTGAAATTGTGTCCATTAACGACCCAGCCCTCAACATGGTTTATTCACATTTCTCCCACTTTTAATAACTTAATTAAAATTCACGTTTCTCCCACAAGTGTCAAACAATAGATTGGCTTGGTGTTTATACAGTAATTAAAATTGTTTATATTATCAAGTTATAGTGAGACCTGTAAATGATGTAAATAATTCTAAAGATATAAATGTAATAATGTTTTACCTAAGAAAAATTAAATTTAAAATTAGACATGTAAAAAATATTTGTAATAAATAAATCAGTCCTTAAATAATGACAATCTTTTGATAAAATATATCTACATATTTTTTTTATATAAAATGCTTGCTAGATTTAGATTTTTGAACAATTGAGTTATATTTTGAAGAAAAAAAAATCCTTTAGATAAATTGATTTTTATTAAATTGATTAAGAACAGTTAAGCATGATGTTTTTAATTAATTAATTAAAATAAGTAATCCAATCATGTGGCTCGACGTGAACTTACCTGTACTGATATACAACTTGAGGGCTAATGGACCCAGACCTTGGCACCTGAACAGTTTTTATTCGTAGACAACGGCAACGCAGATAAAATTCTCATGTTTACTACAGCTCGCAACCTCACCAACCTTGTATCAGCAGACATCATCTGTGAAGACAGCACTTTCTACACTTCACCAACTCTTCACACTAAGGGCAATGGTCGATGATGTCAT
The DNA here is from genome assembly GCA_002080005.1 of Gigantidas platifrons. Taxonomy (NCBI): domain Eukaryota; kingdom Metazoa; phylum Mollusca; class Bivalvia; order Mytilida; family Modiolidae; genus Gigantidas; species Gigantidas platifrons. Next base: position 190,766 of record MJUT01020594.1, on the reverse strand, counting down.
GTACACACTCATCATTGGACTACTACCCGGTAAAAGTGAAGAAATTTACGACCGTTACTTCAACTTACTCAAGACCACTTGTCAACAACATCAACTTCAGTTAACACCACAGACATTCTTCATCGACTTCGAGACAGCTACCCGTAATTCCGCACAGCGAGCATCACACAGGCCACTTTGAAAAGCTGTTTCTTCCACTACACTCAATGCATCTGGAGAAAGACACAGAAACTTGGACTCGCCACCACCTACAGAGACAACGACAACGTCCGACTATTCATAAGACGAGCAGCAGTTCTACCACTGGTACCACCGGAACTGGTCAAAGATGTATGGTTCAATGCACTGGAAGACAGAGAGGATATTGCCATTAACACAACTTTCCCCGATTATGTTACAGAGTACTGGGTAGAAGGAAATAACCGTCAGCAATGGAACCATTTCGACAACGAGGGCCTTGATCGTATTGTAGTTGGATTTACAATTACCTATATGCAATCAGTGCCTATCACCACTAATGTTGTGAGTTCGAATCTCGATCAGGGCGAGATGTACAACATTATGTGATAAAGTTTGTCAGTGACTTGCGACAGGTCAGTGGTTTTCACCGGGTCCTCGGGTTTCCTCCACCATTAAAACTGACCGCTATGATATAACTGAAATATAGATGAAAGTGGCATTAAGCACCATCAAACAAACAAACATTAATACATTTCTTGTACTCATTTATTTGCATATCACATTTATTATTTTATTTTTTTATTACATTAATTTAATTTGAATGAATAATATCTATAAAATTTATTTATTTATATTTATTTGTGAAATGCTAAAAATATTACTTGGCTATTTTATATGAATATTTCCTTTATGCTTATTTATGTAGTGACTAGTGTATTGTACTTATTTAACATATTGGTGCTTTTTAATGAAATATGATAATAAATATTTTCTTCATTTTTCAAACATGAGTTTTATGTGTACTGGATTCACTGTAAACCTGATTACAGGTCAATCTCTTTAATCCCTTTTACACGTTATTCTATTCACATTTCTCCCACAAATTTTGTTCTACCTGTATACCAAAAATTCAAAAACATAAAACATGAACAAACCCTATCAATATATCCAAGGTGGCTGCCGCAACTTTTATTTTCCTGTATTATCTGAAGTTTGTGTCTTCTGATTAGCTAATGTTTAAAAATTACATTTACAATGTTCATTGAAAATATTCATTCACAACAAACACATCATAGCAGTGGTTGAAATGTAAATAAGAAAAGTCTGAAGATACCAAAATGGTAAACAGAGAGCAGTCTTGGTGGAAGACAGACAACCAACACAACTGCCATCAGAAAAAGAATAAAAAGATAATGGTTGACAAAACATGACACAGAAAACTAAAAGTTGGGCAACACAAACCCCACCAAAAAAACAGGAGTGAAATTGGGTGCTCTGGGTAAGGAGTTCCTGCTCCACCAGTGGCATGTGTTGTGTTACTCTCAGTGCCAGATTTAGATAAAGAGAGGCCCTAGGCTATTCCACTTGTGTGGCCCCTCCCAATTCCACACCTTTACGACTGGAGGAAGATGGAAGTGTGTTTAATCAATTTCAATAAAGGCGGAGATGATGAGGTGTTTAAAAATCTGCAATATTCTGAAATGGAGTGCAATTTTGAAAGGAAAATTACTGAAGGGTTGTTAAGAAAATTCAGTATGTTATGACAGCATAAGTGTGAAAGTCCAATAACAGTGTTAAAAATTTTATGCAGCTTTGCCAGAGGCCCCCTAAATTTTGAGGCCCTAGGCCTCAGCCTATCGAGCCTGTATGTAAATCCGGCACTGGTTACTCTTGATAAGAATCCAGTGACAAGTTGTGAATGAGGAAAGGAGGGGATTGTGATTATGACAAAAGGAACATATTCCTATCTGTGGTCATTTGTGACACTGATATTTCAGAATGGTTCACCAAGCTGTGGTGGCAACCCAAAAGTGTTGTTATAATTCTCTCAATATTTGATTTTTTTTTTTTTATCTTAAAAGCATATTTTTGTTGAAGTGGAACATATTTTAGTACTAAGCTTAGCCTTCATTAAATGCTTTGTTTGTATATGTACTGGTACTGCGACTTGATAATTTTCTCTGGGTACTCAGGTTTACCAATAAAACTGACCTCCACGATATAACTGAAATATTGTTGAAAGTGGCATTAAACACCATAACTCATTCCCCTCTTATTAGGCCAGATTTCAGATGCTTGGAGACTGCTACGTATTTGACATGCCTCTTGTATTTATCTACAACACTTGTTACCGTGGTAATTGTTACAGAGTATTATACAAAAATGTATGTCATTTAGATAATTACTATGATTTATGTTTAGAAATTATGATTATACTGATGTAAAAAATACACATTTGTATTAAATTAATGTGCACATTACAAAAGAGGTATATAAAGGTGTGAACTGTACTTTTAATTAGGATGGCTACCTGTACTTTTGAGGTAATTATAAGATCTCCAGAACTTTGCCCTCCTAATGATTGTAATCAGGTTTTTTTTTCATCAGATGTACTTATAGAACTACTTTGATTCCTCACACATATTTCTGATTATTCACATACAAATGTAATTAAGTATATATTTATTCAAAAACCATTTAAATAAATACATATACAAAACAAGAAATATATACAACTATGTTAAATTAGACAAAATTTGATAGGTACAACAATGGATGAATCTGGATACTACATTTTTAGCTCACCTGAGAGAAATGGTCAGGTGAGGTATTGCCATCACTTGGCGTCTGTAATCATTGTCAGTGTCTGTAAACTTTTACATTTTCATTTTCTTCTCGGAAATCACTGGGCCAATTGGAATCAAACTTGGTAGGAATGTTCATTGAATGGTCCTCTACAAAGTATATGGTTTTTTTCAATCGGAAATCTATAACAGAAAAAAGAGGCCCAAGCCATAAAGGGTGTGTCCATATATATAAATATAGATAATTTATTGTTCACTTGTTTTTTATGAGGATTTTTTAATGACTTCTTTAGAAACAGGTATAACATTATTTTGTAACTATTACCGTTTTTGACATAAAAGGGGGAATTTCAAAATTTGAACTTGCTGACAGAAAAGAAAAGTGCCCATTTCTGAAATTTGAAGGCTTTTATTTTTATCCAATTTTAATGCAGATTTTTTTCAAAGTGTTCCTCTTTATGGATTATTGATGGGCCATAATAAATTAGCTATTTTATTTCAAAATGGGTCTAAAGGGGCCCAAATTTGGCATATTTGAAATGTATCTAGAATTTTTATATTGTTCATCCAATTTTGACGCATGTTTTTCTTTAAATTGATTGCGTTGAGAGCTGTGTAGTGTGTGGATGGTTTCTAAGATAAAACTTGACTGAAAGGGACCAGAAAATGACAATTTCCAAAATTTGAAGTTTTTCATTTTTTATCCAATAGATGAATTTTTTGTTTGTTGCAAAATGCTCATCTTTAGAAATTATTTACGTGTTAATGCAGAAAATGGCAATTTTTTATGGAAAAGGGACTAAAAGCTACCCAATTTCCAAAATTTAATGGGAGGTATATACAATTTTCATTTTCCTTCTATTTTTGATGCATTTTAATATGAAGCAAAACTTTTGCAGTTTTACATTTTTTTGTACTTTGTTACGGTTGTTGTAATCAAATAGAATGATTTCAGTGTGATGGATCCTTCTGAATTCTGACCCCAATGATCCTTGTCACTGAATAAAGATTGGTATTAATTTCTGAATTCTGACCCCAATGATCCTTGTCACTGAATAAAGATTGGTATTGATTTCCGAATTCTGACCCCAATGATCCTTGTCACTGAATAAAGATTGGTATTGATTTGGAGTATTGCAATGCTATCTGTTTCCAAACAAGAGGCCTAAAAGTGCAAAATATTGATGTTTCTTTTATTTGTGCACAGAAAGCTCATTTATGATATCATTTGATTTTGATGTTGTTTTTTAATGAATTCCTTAGGAAAATCCCTTTCAGAAAACTGTATACTGTTATTATGTAAATATTACTGGGTTTTTTTTTACATATCACTAAACACCATAAACCTAAACTGGTAAAAGGGACCCAAAAGCAAAATTTTAATTTTTTATTTTCATCCAATTTAAATGCATTTCTTACTGAGTTATTGGTGGGTCATAATTTTTTTTAGCAATTTTATTTAAAAAGGGGGGTCAAAATTCTGAAATTCCACATATTTGGAAGGTATAATTTTTATAGAAATTTTATTTTTCATTCAATTTTGAGGCTGTTTTTTTCTTTGAATTGATTGTGCTGAGAGCTTCCTATAGTAGTTTGTTGCTCCTATTTCCAACAGTTTCGCAATTAAGCTAAACTAATGCCTAATTCTACAGTTTGAACGTTGCTATTTTTTAATTTTAAATTTTTTTTTGAAAAGGTTAGGAATTTTGAATATTTAGCAAGCATACATTGAATTAACATCTGAAATAGGAAAACAGAACAAATGTCCAAAATACTATGGGTCCAGCATATGACTGTGTCTAACACATTGTGTCCAGCAATTTGCTGTGTCAAGAAAAATACTTTGTCCACACTTTAATATACACTTGTTCAAATTACCTTTGTAAACATGCTGTTGTTGTATCATGCTTCACTATATAGGTTGCCCCTTGTAACTTCATTAAGGTCTGATTTGTCTACAAGTAAAACATAAAAGCATTTCTCCTGTTTATTCTACCAACAACTCTGACAACCACAATAAAAATGGCATTAAACACCAATTATCTAATTAGTCTTTCTTTCTTTCATTTGTATATAATTAGTAGCACACAACATAATTAGTATTATTATAAACAGTGAATTCAGTCAAAAATGTATGTTACATATTAGTATCAGTCTATGTTTAAAAACTATTTGTTAAAATATTTGGACAAACCAACCTTCGTTGTCCCTGTCAACATCTAAATAGTTTCACACATAATAATAAAAAAAAAAAAAAAAAAATTCAAATAAAAGAAAAATAATGAGTTTATTTTGGGTTCAGCGAGTGCTGTACATAATCTGTTTCATCATATATTAGAATTTATAAGAGGTTTTGGTTTACACTTATTGAAAGATATTTGTTTTGATATTTGTGCAAAATGTATTTTAATCATCTTGCTATTTTATACATTTTTTACCAGTATATTGCATCTGTCATCTTATTTGGTTGTACAACATTTTTCTCATTCATGTACACAATATAGCTTAGTTTTATTATGTAGTTTAAAATGAAACCTCATGTTTTTGTTTTTACCAATATTATTGTAATTTTTTTTTTTAGTTTTCTCAAGGTTTTCTTAACATTGTCTTTAATGTAAACAAGAATAAGATCAATAAAAAGTGATAAATCTGAAAAATGGTGCAGAAAAAAGTCAGAAATAATTATCCTTCTAACAAGGTATAAATAGGGAGATTGTGTGTAGAGTTTGGGAGAATATCAATAACAAATGACGTCAAGAAAAGTAATAAAATGAAGAAAATACATTAGACCTACAGTGTACAATAGGATTTATAGCTACATTAGATGACAAATGTTTTAATGTACTCAGATTTTTTGTTATAAATATTTGCAGTTCAAATAAAAACTAGACCATTCTTCTTATTGGTGTCAGTTTTCTTTAAATCAAGATTTTTTGTTGTTGAAAAGATGGAATAGTACTATTGATTATTAATGAGTTGTATACCAGAGAGGGGTTATGTTGTATTAATGTTAACTATAGAAGTACAGTAATTAAACAGATATTTTATCTAAAGGCCAAGAACTTTCTTCTGGAATTTTTTTTTAATTAAGAATAAGCAATTGTAAAATCGATCTGTTATAAAAACAAATTTTGAATAGGAAACTGAAATACAAGTCACTATACTACGGGAACAATCAGTTAGCACCCCCCTTTTTTTCAAAACATGTGTAAATTTTATTGCAATAAATGCTTGCCTGTAGTTTGTTCTTGTCTTTTGATTGTGATGTCATTTTATTTCTAATTTTAGGAAGAATTAGAAAATATATTTAGAGTATTTGATGAGAATGCTTCGTTTCAATACTTGAAGTGTTTTAGACGAGTGCGTGTAAACTATACATTACCAGAAGCAGCTGTGCAAGCTAGAATTCATCTTCATGAGACACAGATCTGTGGACAGATTTCTAAATGTTTTTTTGTACAGGTGAGTTATCATTACAATCAACATTATATCAGATCTGTGGGCAGTTTAAGTGTCCTCCTGTATACAGGGATGAATTTGTTCAGTTATTTAACTGATTTCAGCTATTTTTCTGTGAAAAAAGAAATTCCAAAAATTGCAGGACACCATCAGAACATGTTAAATATGACCTTTTGAAAAGGGGTGTAGATGGTTTAAGCTATTTTTCATTGAATTTCAGTTGTTTTATTTTCAATCCTGTATCATCCCTATGTGTATATCAGAAAAGATATGTCATTAGCCAATCTAAATAATTAGATCTCTGCACTTGCTGATTTATTTTTATCTTAAAGTTGTGTCATTAGATAATTTTATGGGGTAGATAAAATACATAACTCTCCATTTGGATTATGCATTTTGTAAATTTATTATTATTCACCAATCCATCTGTCCACCCTAGTCCCACCTTATCAGCTCACCTGGACATGTGAACTACTTTCGTCCCTTTGTGTTCATCTTGTTGTCTTAAATTTTGACATTTCAATCTTATTCTCGAGATCAAACTGGCAGAAATGTTACCGGTACTTGACTTTTCTCAACATGCTATACCACAGTTTGTTTTCAGTCATACAATGTATTATCTTATTGGCCTGCTTTGTCATCCGTCTATAGATTCGATGGTTTCTGTCCAATAGAGTTTGTTCTAGTTGACCGATATTACTGAAATTTTAGCACTGATCCTTGCCAATAAATAAACACTGTGATTAATTAATTTGGAAGATTGTAACCTTGCCCGTTTCCAAGCAAAGACCCCAGTATTCCAAAAAGACTGTTTTCTGTTTTTCGTATGTGGATTATCTGTTTTAGATGAGGTGTTTTTTAATGAATGCCTTTTACTTTTATAATTGGGGGAGTCAAAATTTTAACTTTTCTATATACCATCCAATTTCAATGTTTTTTTTTTAGTAGCATGTTCATCTTTATTGGTTATTGATCTGCTATTTACAAAACAAATTAGCTAGGCTATTTCTTCAAATTCAATTAAAAAAATTGCATGTTTGTATAATATGTAATTTATATTTGACAAAATTTTAATTTTTGCCAAAAAAAAAAAAATTCTCAGAAAAAGCAAACTTGATTGAATCTTTAATAATTTAAGGTGAATACATTGTAATATAGAAATCTAATGCTAAATTTAATTTAGAAATAAATCATGGAAGCCAGAATGTGTTTTGAGTTTTAACATGTGTTGGCGGATATTAGTATTTTATCCCCAGTCAGAGAATTCTGGCTTCCATGAATTATTTCGAATCTGATATGTCTAAGAGTATAAATACGGAAGTATACTTTGATTGGAAGACGGTAATTTATATTTATGTGTACGGACAATGTGAATGTCGCACACAATTTATGCTGCCAAATTTGAGCAAACGATAATTCATCAACATGTACATTTATGATGGGAAAGTCAGTCACATGCACCGGCGCATGTACTAATGAGATTATACCCAATAGATAAATCGCTTGTTTGTTTGCAAATCAAAAGAAGGACGTCATGTTAGAATTGTTTGTAAACTATCTGTAAGAATGTTTTCCACAAAAGCATGTAATTACAACCTTCACTGTAATCTTGATCTCTATAAAAATAGTCTCTTTTTTTCTAATAGTATTTTTTTCTAATTTTATGATGTTAAAGTGTTTGACATGGGTGCATTAGATAATGATGATTTGATTTTGATTTTTGGTGTTTTAATGCCACTTTCAACAATATTTCAGCTATATGATGGCAACCAGTTTTAGTGGTGGAGGAAGCCGGAGTACCCGGAGAGAACCACCGACCATGGGTAAGCAACTGGTAAACTTTATCACCTGCGGCTGCGAGTTGAGTGCACCCTTTTTTGTAATTTACAAAGCCGGGCACGAACCCACGCTGTATTGGTGATAGGCTTGTATGAGTTGTTAGATCCAGCGACCTAACTCATTGAGCCACCCATTAGATAATGTGTTAGATCTCTGGTCATGTAATATAACATTAGTATTTATTCTTTATCCACTACATTTTTTGTATATATAAGTACAAAGCATCAAGAAATAGGAGTGAAGGCTGGTCGGGTCAGGGTAATATGTCTCAGCCACTTGTGAAGCTGCATCTCTTATCTAATAGTAACTTCTTCTCATGTTATTGCTGAAAAATTTGAGTTAATGGTAAAGATCATTGAATTACTAAGTATACATATACAAATGTACAATTTGGGAAATATAAATAAAATTTATTTGGACAGGCTTTAGAAACAGGTAGAAAAGTGAGTCTTTTGGCAAGCTTTTCAGGCCTGTTTTGTAGCTTGGAAATACATTTTATTTTTTCTGACAAATGTACATATATTGTGTTTATCTTGTAATGTAAAAAAAAGTCTAAAGCAACAAAATAACTGACAAATTATACTGAAAAGAGCTGAAACAAGTGTGGTTCTAATCATTTACAATGGTGTCCTCTGTCACATCTGCACTGTACTGTTGCCCTTTCTTACTGTTTGCTCTCCATGAATCAGGTACCAGTAGACAGTTATTTTTATACTAGACGAATAAAGCAAAAAAAAATTTTCATATATATTGTACCTTAAAAGTCATTATTGCACAGCAAATGTAATAGTAGCATGATAAAATGTTATATAAATATTGCATGTTTTGTTTTACATTGAATTAAAATAGTACATTTATACTTTGTTTTACAGCCAATACACACAAGTGGAGATAATAGCCCGCATTTAAAACTTCCCCCTCTCACAAAACAGTTCCTCATCTCACCACCAGCATCACCTCCTTTAGACTGGGAACCAGTTCATGAAGCAGAACCAGTCATCAATTTTGATCTGTTACATGCCATGGCAAGTCTTGCTCCAGGTATGTTGTAGATTTAATCAGATACTTGTCAACTCTTTTCTATTAATAAATGCCCATATACATTCATTAATATTAGAATATGCAATCTGGAACCAAAGGGAAATAGTGGAACCAGTTTTTGTTTGTGTTCAAAGTAAAAATGGCACTATTCATATTTGGAAGGTATACACAATTTTTATTTTCATTTAATTTTAATGAAGTTTGTTTTCTTTGATTGTGACAAGAGCTTCATGTATTATTCCAGCAGACTTTCTCTATGAATTATAGTTTTTGCAGTCAAACAATATTACATTAAAACTTGTACTGAAGAAAACTCTTGTCAAACAAAGAAGTTAAGTATTGAATTATAACACTTTCATAGTCTCTGAAGCTCCATTTTCATTGGACAGCAAAGATCATGACATAGGGTCACTCGTATGCTACCAGTAATGTGGTTTCATCAATCTCCCATGCTACAACATATCAGTAAAAAGGAGTAACTGAGGGATGTGGTTTTATTCAGATTGGAAGTTTGTTATGGGTTTATAACATGTCTCCCTAATATATGATCAGGAATGAAGTTCTCTATCAGTCAAATGATCCATTGTAAGTTGCCTAGCACTAACATGACATCCATATTAATGTACAATTAAGAATTTAATAATGCCCATTTGTTCATTTAAGTTAAAAAGAAAATTAATAGTCTATTACCTTCAACTGACTTTTATGCAATAGAAATAATTGACTATTTATTTTGATAGTACTTTTAACATACCATTCATTTTAATTGAGTTTTGTGTAACTCAGTTCAGGTTTCTGGTTTTACTGAAGCAAATCATTTTAAGTTTATATACAAGGTCAGGGACAATAAAAAGCAGACAAAATTCAGTTTTTGGACTTTTTCCTTTCCAGAAATTGAAGAAGAAAAAATGACAATTGTTGTAGGTTTCCATCTCTAACGTTAGCTTACCTAGACAAGCTGAAAACTATTTAGCTATTTGAAAAGACACCATTAAATACATTTAGATATGTTACATTACATAATTTAGGATTAGATACTAGATTAACATGATGGGTGCCACTAGTGGTGCAGGAAATGCTTCCCTTTAGTGGGGTTCGTGTTACTCGATCTTTTAGTTTTATGTGTATGTTTTGTAGATCATTGTTTATCCTTTTTCTTTTGGCCATTGCATTGTCTGTTCTGCGATTTACAGATTCTAATTACCCTTTGGTATCTTAGATTTACAGATTCTAATTACCCTTTGGTATCTTAGATTTACAGATTCTAATTACCCTTTGGTATCTTCAGACTCTTCTTACATTATATAATTTAGGCTTAGATTCAGCACATCAGATTTATATTAATGAACACTGGAGATTACTTGTTACTTGTTAATGACATAGACTATTTTACATTATTTTATTTGTTAGAAATTAATTTAATACTTTATAGAGTGATAATGTTAAGATCTGTAGCAGTATTTAAGGTTGATTGACAATCTTTGAATCCCATTCTATTATTATTGTACAACTTCCTGTGTTGTAGTAAGATTATTTACTGGTAAGAACTGATTAACAACCTACTTCCTGTCTTAGTTCATTCATTCTATTGATTTGTCCATAAAGATAGTATCACTTATGATATGACAAAACATTGATTTTGTGTAAAAATAGCTTTATCTTGTTTGTAAGGCAGCAATTATTTCTTTTATATATAAATATAGAGAGAGTAACATGTATGTATTGTGATATCTGATGAGTGAACTATTAGTGGTAATTGTTATGAAAATTGTTTTTGGCCTCAACATCAGCTTGGTTGGATCAGTGCTGATTTAATACTTTATGACTTTTTAAGCCATTGAAAGCCAATGTTACAGTGTGTATTGCCCAACTATGACACTTTATTGCTTTTTAAGCTGTAAAAAGTTATTATGGCAGTGTTTATTCCCTCACTATGACACTTTACAGATTTCTGAAACAATTGAAAGCAGCTTTTCTAATTAAAGAAGTGTCTACATGTCGTAAACCTTTCAAATTTTAAACTTCTTCTGCAAAATCATTATATGCAATCCCCAAACTTTCCTTAAATATTCCTCTAAGGGTCATAAAGAAGTATTAAAGAGTGATATAAATCCAAGATGGCCACCATGTCCTCTGATTAGTCAAGACTTCTTCTACAGAACTACTATATGTGAAGTCACGAGATTTGCCAGAAATGTGTCTCTAGGTGTCCTGAAGAAGTGTTTTTTACATTTCATAATACAAGATTGCCACCTTGTCTCTTAATTTTTGCTGAGACATCATTTTAGACTTCTTTTCCAGCACTAAGTACTGCATGTGAAGTCACTAGAATGGAAACACTGCTCCACTAGGCACTAAGTACTGCATGTGAAGTCACTAGAATGGAAACACTGCTCCACTAGGGGTTCTGAAGAAGTCTTATTACTTTTCAGTGCGAATAAAAAAAATTAGATATGGTCTCTGATTGGTTCAAACATTTTCATCTTGTTCCCCTGATCTAACACATGTCAAGTCACCAGATTTGCCAGAAATTTTCTTCTACATGTTCTTTAGAAATGTTGTTACATTTCAGAGCAATTTGAAATTCAAAATGGCTTCCCTGGCCAATGGTTGGCTGAGACATTTATGAAGTCTTCTTCATATCTATTAACACGACAGGTGCCACTAGTGGAGCAAGAACTGCTTACCCATTCGGTGCACCTCCGTTCACCCCATGGTTTTTCGTGGGGGTTCGTATTACTTGATCTTTAGTTTTATGTGTATGTTTTGTAGGTCATTGTTTGTCCTTTTGTCCTTTTTCTTTTGGCCATTGTGTTGTCTGTCCTTCTTTGATTTACGGATTCTAATTACCCCTTTGGTATCTTTTTTACAAGATATGTTCTTCTGGGGAACCTTAAGAAGTATTGTTTCTTTTTTGGAGCATTACTAAATCCGTGATATTTTTGCTGTTTTCTGACTAATTGACTTCATTCCCTGAATAGCTGCATGCCAAGACAATAGACTTGCCACAAATTGTTTATAGTGTGGGGGGCTCAGAAGAGTTGTCACTTTTCAGAGCAATTTTGAATCCATATTGGTTTACTTGTTTTGTTTTAATTGATGAATTAAAACTAAATTAAGATCGATGGGATTTTTTTGGGGATCAGAAATGCAAGATAGTTGCAATGACAGGACAAATGTTAACATAGGATCTTGTAGGAATGTTTTTATAATCTACGTCATGACAGGACACATGTTAACATAGGATCTTGTAGGAATGTTTTTATAATCTACATCATGACAGGACAAATGTTAACAGGATCTTGTAGGAATGTTTTTATAATCTATGTCATGACAGGACAAATGTTAACATAGGATCTTGTAGGAATGTTTTTATAATCTATGTCATGACAGGACAAATGTTAACATAGGATCTTGTAGAAATGTTTTTATAATTTATGTCATGACAGGACAAATGTTAACATAGGATCTTGTAGGAATGTTTTTATAATCTACGTCATGACAGGACAAATGTTAACATAGGATCTTGTAGGAATGTTTTTATAATCTACAATGTACGTCATGACAGGACAAATGTTAACATAGGATCTTGTAGGAATGTTTTTATAATCTACATGACAGGACAAATGTTAACATAGGATCATGTAGGAATGTTTTTATAATCTACGTCATGACAGGACAAATGTTAACCTAGGATCTTGTAGGAATGTTTTTATAATCTACGTCATGACAGGACAAATGTTAAC
>MJUT01020594.1:160640-171120 GCA_002080005.1 Gigantidas platifrons | reverse complement strand
ACCGTTTTGTCTGTTCATTTTCCCTACAAGTGGACCGTTTTGTCTGTTCATTTTCCCTACAAGTGAACTGTTTGGTCTGTTCATTTTCCCTACAAGTGAACCGTTTGGTCTGTTCATTTTCTCTACAAGTGGACCGTTTTGTCTGTTCATTTTCCCTACAAGTGAACCAGTTCGTCTGTTCATTTTCCCTACAAGTGAACTGTTTGGTCTGTTCAATTTCTCTACAAGTGAACTGTTTGGTCTGTTCAATTTCCCTACAAGTGGACCGTTTTGTCTGTTCATTTTCCCTACAAGTGGACCGTTTTGTCTGTTCAATTTCTCTACAAGTGGACCGTTTGGTCTGTTCATTTTCCCTACAAGTGGACCGTTTTGTCTGTTCAATTTCTCTACAAGTGGACCGTTTTGTCTGTTCATTTTCCCTACAAGTGGACCGTTTTGTCTGTTCAATTTCTCTACAAGTGGACCGTTTGGTCTGTTCAATTTCCCTACAAGTGGACCGTTTTGTCTGTTCATTTTCCCTACAAGTGGACCGTTTTGTCTGTTCATTTTCCCTACAAGTGAACCAGTTCGTCTGTTCATTTTCCCTGCAAGTGAACCAGTTCGCCTGTTCATTTTTCCTCCAAGTGAACCATTTGGTCTGCTCAATTTCCCCTACAGGTGAACCATTTAGTCTTCATTTTCCCTACAAGTGGACCGTTTTGTCTGTTCATTTTCCCTACAAGTGGACCGTTTTGTCTGTTCAATTTCTCTACAAGTGGACCGTTTGGTCTGTTTAATTTCCCTACAAGTGGACGGTTTTGTCTGTTCATTTTCCCTACAAGTGGACCGTTTTGTCTGTTCATTTTCCCTACAAGTGAACCAGTTCGTCTGTTCATTTTCCCTACAAGTGGACCGTTTTGTCTGTTCAATTTCTCTACAAGTGAACCGTTTGGTCTGTTCATTTTCCCTGCAAGTGAACCAGTTCGCCTGTTCATTTTTCCTCCAAGTGAACCATTTGGTCTGCTCAATTTCCCCTACAGGTGAACCATTTAGTCTTCATTTTCCCTACAAGTGAACCGATTGGTCTGTTCATTTCCCTACCAGTGAACCGTTTGGGTCTGTTCATTTTCCCTTCAAGTAAATTGTTTGGTCTGTTCATTTTTTCTGCAAGTGAACCGATTAGTTTTCATTTTCCCTACAAGTGAACTGTTTGATCTGTTCATTTTCCTTGCAGTGAACGGATTCTGAACCATTTGGAGAATGTCGAGTATATTTTTGTATTAATATTATTATGTTGTATATTATTTGCAGCATTTCATTATGGCTTATAGATATGTACGGTATATTTGTTTTGTTGTTTGTTGAAATGTTTATCATAATTGTATATTAAACTGCCTATTAAATTATAAAACAAATTTTGTTTATTTGTAGCTTCTTTATTTACAATAAATTATGCTTGTTTGTTTGATGGTGTTTAACACCACTTTCAACAATATTTCAGTTAAATTGTGGCGGTCAGTTTTATTGGTGGAGGACCTGTGGAAAACCACTGACCTGTCGCAAGTCACTGACAAACTTTATCACATAATGTTGTACACCTCGCCCTGATCGAGGTTCGAATTCACAACATCAGTGGTGATAGGCACTGATTGCATAGGTAGTTTTCAAGTTGAACTACCATACGATCACGGCCACTACGGCCCCAATAAATTGTGAAAAGAAAGTATAAAACTTCCACCAATATCAACAAGACCGACAATTACCTCTCACCTCAGCTCATTGAACATAAAAAAATACATGACATATGACATTGGAAATCCAGGTCCTGTCTTGGTACAAGTCGCAAAGCTTTCATGTCAACAAGTCTTTCGTGGAAAGTCCAAAAAGAAAAATCTATATTTCTGTTTTACTTAAAAATACTTTTCTATTCACAGTTTTAATGGTCCCAAAATACATGAGTTACTTCCCCTTTATATTTAATTAAATAACATAATTTGTCAGAAGATGAAATATGGATGTTGGTAGTTTTGTCTATTAGTGTCTATGCGGACACATTATCCTGATTCCAAGTCAACCAGTCTTTACTCTGACTCCTTAATACTGTGTGCTTAGCAGATAAGCAGCAAATACCAATTTTATAGTCTTTGGTTTGACCTGACCGGGGCTCGAACACACAATCTACCTCCCTTGAGGTGAGCACTGATGTGGCTTGAAAACTTGATACATACTGACTCCTTATGTTCGGTGATCGTAATAGTTGAAGCAAGGAAAGACAACTAAAATTTAAAAAATAAGAAGTCGCATATTAATATTTTTATTCAGTTTTTATTTTAAAAAAAAAACTAAATGATAATACAATGATTTGTTTAGATATTTTATTATCATTTAGTTTATCAACAATGACTCCTTAGGAGCGAAAAAATTTAAATGATATAAAAAGTTTTTAATTTACAAAACAATACTTCTATACATATACCATACATCCTGTTCAGTATGCTGCTCATCACAAGCACTGACAAAACAAAAATACCATCACAGTTTGATTTTCAATTTGATAAAAAATAATATATCATATCATAATATATAGGAAAATAAAGAATAGTCTTCACAAAAATATTATCTTTTAGTAAATAATCAAATCTTTTTCCTTGAAAGAATTTGGTTAAAATTAATATTAGAAGTTTATAATGGCAAGGATATATTTCAAAACATCTTTTTTTTTGTACACATGATATTGTTGTAGAATTCCTACAAGTATTTTGACAGGTATCAATGACAGCTTAAAATTATGGAACTAGAGGCCCACCTGAGCATGTGTCACTCACCTGGTTAATTACGTACTGTTTGGGTTCAAGCAAAGTTTGTAGTTATGTAAAAAAGGTTTTCATTCATATTCCCATAGTTGACCGTCCAATCAAAGAAAGATATTAAAATGTATCAGACCATTGAATGTTTGTTCTTGGTTTTAATAACATGTTTTGGAAGACTAGTAGCTGATTGGTCAGTTGAAAATATGACTCATGGCATGATCCCATATGGGTTATTGTTAACTGGTAGTGTATTGCAAAAGAAAAAGATCCCACAAACATCTCACATTAATCATACCTGTTAACCCTCCCGCAAAGAATGTGCCTCCCGTGCGGGAGACTAAAAACTCCCACTTTGAAATACTTCTCCCACATTATCTCCCGCGACCATAAATTTGATTAAAATCGAAAATTAGGACGCTATTTTTGTTGTTTTTATCAGCTGGGTCATTAAAACATTGGCGTGAATCAGCCGATTGTTACTCGGAATTATCTCGGTTTTTACTAGAAACGCCGATAATGTAAGTTGTTTACAATATCGAATGGATAACTACACGAATCAAAGTTGTGAAAAAAGAAAATTTGAAGGCGAGTATCGTTCAATTACTTACTTAAATACGAAAAAAACTTTAAAAAAAATACAGTTCAACTATGTCACAATCAAGGAGACGTTGGAATTCAGGACCTAGCACCCCTTCTTCAAAGAAAAAGAAACATTATTGCAAATTCTTGGAGGACTGGACAAAATTATACGATTGGGTGCAGCCTACTTCTTTTGGGAATGATATGGCATTTTGCAAACTTTGTTCTACAAATTTTAGTGTCAGCCATGGTGGTGTATATGATATTAAAAGACATGCAGATGGAGATTCACACAAAAAAAAGCAGTTGCTTCAACAAGGAAATCAACCAATCTTAAAAATGCAGACCCAGAGAGAATTTTTTCTATGTTAAAAAAAAATCCAGACAGATATGAGATCTGAGTTGAACAATGACACACTTTGTTCTTTATTATGTGCAAAGCAAAATCAAAACTTGTTGTGTTATGAGTACGAACCAAGTGACTCTGTTCTAAGATCAGCAAAACAAGCTGTATTGTCATACCAAAGTGGTTTGAAGTAATGTTGCTCAGCAACAACAATAAAAGTTGTACATTAAATTTTGTTTGCTTTAATCTAAATTTTAGTGTGAAAAAGTTTGTCACGCAAAATCTCCCACATTAAATAGTTGGAATGTGGGAGATCTCCCACATACACAATCTCTGAGGTTAACAGGTATGCATTAATGAGAATGGATTCAATA
Source organism: Gigantidas platifrons (assembly GCA_002080005.1). Classification (NCBI taxonomy): domain Eukaryota; kingdom Metazoa; phylum Mollusca; class Bivalvia; order Mytilida; family Modiolidae; genus Gigantidas; species Gigantidas platifrons. Next base: position 167,032 of record MJUT01020594.1, on the reverse strand, counting down.
ATACTCTAGTTTCTGAGGTTTTTTTTCATTTTCCCATATGGTCTTAAAGAAAAATATGTCCTGCCATGGTAACCATCTTGGATTTCAGAGCAATACAAACAGACATTTTGTGAGGGAACATTCCAGCAATGTCTGATTTCAAATAGGTAATTAAACTTTTCTTTTAATTTTATATTTTAGCCAATCAGAAATCATAATTAGCTTTAGAAGCCATCTTGAATTTCTAAATGAAACAAAATCATATAAAATGTTCAGGTTCATCAAAGTAACATTTCTTTCAAGTTTACTTTAAAACAGCCATGTGGTTTGTGAGAAATAAAGCTTTAAATGTGAAAGCTACCCGACAACAATGATGACATTGGAGTTAGGGTTATGGAGTTTAATGCCACTTTTAACAATATTTCAGTTGTATTGTGGTGAACAGATATTTGGTGGAGGAAACCAGAGTAAGTGGAGAAAACCACTGACCCACTGCACGTCACTAATGATGACAATGTACACAAAGTGATAACAATATCTCATCCCACTGCACGTCACTAATGATGACAATGTACACAAAGTGATAACAATATTTCAGTTGTATTGTGGTGGACAGATATTTGGTGGAGGAAACCAGAGTAAGTGGAGAAAACCACTGACCCACTCCACGTCACTAATGATGACAATGTACACAAAGTGATAACAATATCTCAGTTGTATTGTGGTGGACAGATATTTGGTGGAGGAAACCAGAGTAAGTGGAGAAAACCACTGACCCACTGCACGTCACTAATGATGACAATGTACACAAAGTGATAACAATATCTCAGTTGTATTGTGGTGGACAGATATTTGGTGGAGGAAACCAGAGTAAGTGGAGAAAACCACTGACCCACTGCACGTCACTAATGATGACAATGTACACAAAGTGATAACAATATCTCATGGACCTTTGGTTCAGGTGAGCTACAAATATGAAAATCTTGTCCTGTCATATTCACAAATTTAAAAGTATATAAAGAAAAAACATTCAAATCAAGAACACCTTCCTACATATGGAAACATAATATTTCGTCTTTCATCATAATCACAACATAGGAATGCAATTTAAAATAAATAATGCTGACAAAAACAAAATGGTGGATACATGAACAATTGACTATATACAAACTTTATATATGTGTGACAACTGATATACATGTACATGTATAAATCTGAACATATAGACATTTGATCTTCTAGTACATATATATCATGTTAGCACTTACACCATGAATAAACTGCATCAAATATATCAAAGTACCAAACTTTCTTTACATAATCATTCTTTACAACTAGACTATTCTGTAGTAATATTATAGTGTTTCCCCTAGAAATTCAGTAAGGCATGGTGTGCATACAAACAGAGATGTGTCATTTTATGAATTCTGAGGGCAACTTAAATGAAGATTTGAGAGCACTTGTTATTAATTGTCAGATACATGTATCGTCAATGTTAAAACTACAGCTAAACCTGTCATGTGACCTCACAAGGGAACAGTGACATATGGTCACATAAGACAGGTGGTTGCTTAATACAGGTTTAATTGATATGATATCCACTGTGAATCGAAATAAAAATTAAGGCCACATAATACAATTTATTGCTTAATAGAGGTGGTCACTAAAGCAAGTTTGACTGTATGCTGATTCCAATACTATTATTTTCTTACTTTATTAATAATAGATGTACAATTTACTAATAAGATGAAATAATGTTATAATTTTAGAAACTTCCTCATGAGGGCAGCATGATGTTAGACAAAGAAGGCATGGTGCTACACCATGCTGAAATTGCCTAGGGAAAACACTATACTACTTTTATTTTTATTATATTTTTCTGTATACAAGTACTTTTCAATCTAAGAACCATACCAGCAGTGGTATAAGGAAGGAAATCAGACTTCTGAAGCTAGAACACTGATTAATTTTGAAATGTCACAAGCTTTCTGTACAAAAGGTCTTCCATAAAAAGAAAATATATTTTATTTAAAGAGCACCCAGAAAAACAGAGAAAAAAAGGGGGAGATAACTCATAAAAAAAGAGAAAAGGAGGGGGGATATTACAATGCACATGATTTATAAATAATGTAACATGTTTTTATGATTCTTACATGGTATGGTACTTATATAATATTATATAATAGTAGACAAAACATCTAAAGTGGAGTGGCATCTTTCATCATTGGAATTTAAATATTTATATATTGATTATAGGATGCAATAGTTATCTTGGTTGACAATACTAAGATTTAAACACAATTAAAAATTATCTTATTTTGGTTGACAATGCAAAGATTTATACACAATTAAAAATGATAGGGTACACATCTGAGTAATCATGGCTAATAATTAACAACTTCTACAATCCATCATGTTAAAGATACACAGTGATCATTGACTATCTGACTAATCACAACCAATCTTCTACGATCCACTAGGAAACTCTTAAAACACAAAATCAGACTATGACAATAACTACACTCGCATGAATACACATAAATCCATGTTCTGCAGAACCAACTCATGCTAGCACCCTTTTGATTACACAAAAAAGTCCATATATTCCTGAACCAACTCATGGTAGCACCCCTTTGATTATACAAAAAAGTCCATATATTCCTGAACCAACTCATGGTAGCACCCCTTTGATTACACAAAAAAGTCCATATATTCCTGAACCAACCCATGGTAGCACCCCTTTGTTTACACAAAAAAGTCCATATATTCCTGAACCAACTCATGGTAGCACTTTTGTGGTTCACAAACACTGTTGTAATCACAGATAAATCAGTAACCAACTCATGGTAGCACTCTTACAATTTTGGATACATGCATTCTATTATTTATAAACAATATCTCTTTGGTCCTTATCATACACAGTAAGCACATCAATTCTTCCTCTAACAAATTGCCATGGTAACCTATATACATATATCTTAATCACCATGGTTACACTTTACACTTACCATTTCCATATGACTAAATGTTTGTAGAAGACTGCATGTTAATATCTTGATAAATACATGAAATGTAGAACAACAATAAAAGAGTTGTTCATTCACTTTAATTTGTGTCTAAGTGTAATGTTGGATAGACTATCATGTTCATTTACATCCACATCCTATCTTACTTAAAGCTTTAAAAATTTCACGAGATCTTAAATTTAATTAAAAATTTCATGAGATCTTAAATTTAATTAAAAATTTCACGACACAAGATCTGAAATTTCATTAAGAATTTGAATAGATCTTAAATTTAATTTCAATTGTCTCCATTTCTTCATACGNAGGAGCTAACATTAAAAAGGCAACAACATCTATATTCTATATAATTATTAAATATACTAAGCGCTGTTCCTTTATTTTAATTTGTGTCTCAAGTGTAATGTTGGATCGTCTCTCTTGTTCATTTTCATCCATATCCTTTCTTACTAATTCCCATTTATATAACCTTTGGCAGGAGAGTAATCCATAAATATATATATATATTTTTTTTTTTAAAGTTTATACTGATTATTATAACATAAAATGTAACTATGACAACAAGTGTGGACATTATTTATCACAGTAAATATTTATATAGTATTAACAACACCTTCAGCAGACGACTAGCTCAACACATCACTGATAGAGAAAGAGGGGGTAGTCTTAATAATAAACAAAAATACTTATCTTTAACAATGACACATATTCATTATTTTTGCCTGTGGATATCAAATTACGGTGGATTTCATAGGTAATTCAATCCACATATATAAAACCCCAAACAGCATAGTAAACTTTTCATACAGCTTTTAGAATACCCTTCGATCTCCATCAATCTAAAAACCTTAGAATCTATCAATTTTACCCTAAAACCAGAAATTAAAAGTTCATTCACAGTAATTTATTTAAAAATAGCTGGTCGCAAGGCAAACCATCCAGCTCACCTGTGCAATCTATAGTTACATGTGAATGTCATAACCATGTGGTTAGTGTTTAATTTGGTTAAGAACAATACTTCAGTTTAGCCAAAAGAAAACCATTTAATGGTATTCAAAATGGACGAAAAATGTAATAGTAAAACAGGTCTTAACAAAAATGTCGAAGTCATTGAGGCAGAAATAGTAGGTCATGGTGACCTATATTTGTGTGCGGTGTTTTTAACTGTCCACGACAAACTCACATGTGAAGTTTCATCAACCTGGACCAAGTAGTTTGTCTACATTGGACCTACATGCAAACGTTAATGCAAAAATGTCGAAGTCATTCAGGCAGAAATAGTAGGTCAAGGTGACCTATATTTGTATGCTGTGTTTTTAGCTGTCCACGACAAACTCACATGTGAAGTTTCATCAACCTGAGCCAAGTAGTTTGTCTATATTGGACCTAAACGCAAACATTCACGCAAAAATGTCTAAGTCATTCAGGCAGAAATAGTAGGTCACGGTGACCTATATTTGTGTGCGGTGAATTTAAATGTTCACGACAAACTCACATGTGAAGTTTCATCAACCTGGGCCAAGTAGTTTGTCTACATTGGAGCTAAACGTAAACGTTAACATTGGACGCTGACGCCGCAGACGACGACACACAAGTGACGACATAAGCTCTTCTGTACAGGCGAGCTAAAAATGAAAAAAAAAACCATTATGCACTGCTAAATATTTTATGATAAACATAAATTCACATTTAAATGATGTGTCATTTGTTAAATTTAAATGGTGGACCATTACATTGTACCATATTAAAATCTGGAATGCACATTACAGTAAGCTATTGGTTAAACTCTATGTCAGACCTGACCAAAGACATCAATCCAAACATACGTTTCTATAGTAACAAGTTACTACAGAGCCAGACTACCCATTACAATCATATAATACAGTTAGTTGTAGAAATTATTGACTGACATTTCACAATTGTCTGCTAGTATTTCAATACTGCTATCATTATTTGGTGTACTGACTGCTGTTCCACTTCCTGAACTTGGATTGCTATGGCCATTCTCTCTCACCTGTACAGGAAGTTCTAATTTTGGCACTGTCTCTGAGAACACAGGGGTACTGGAAGGGGTTGTTTTATTTGAACTTGATGCTGAATTGTCGTCTGGTGACACTTCAAATCCAAGGACTTCTTTCAAATGATTGGGTAGTTTTTTACTCTGTTTCAGTTGAAGAAATATGGATTCTGCCTTTTTTAATGTTTCTTCTAAATGTATTGCACCAGTCATATCATTAATATGCTGAAAATACACACAAATTATAATACATCATTAATATGCTGAAAATACAAAAAAATTACAAATGAAAGCACCAAAGGTGATGTTAAACGATCGAACTGCTTGCATGTAGATTTTTTGTATGTTATGCAATGCGAACCTAGGATAGTGCATGTTGAACAGGGAAACTGTAATCAACTGACTGCACACTTCACAGCAGTAGAAATTGGGTCTCTCTGCTGGAACCATGTGGAAAAAAAAAAGACCTCCCCTGTGGAAGCTATCAGAGAATAGTAATTGGATCTGATTTAAGGGGCATCCGTAGGTCGTGTGGGATGCATAATTTTATAATACCAAGGTATTATGTTTCGAGGATGTCTTGCTTTTAGCACATTAAAAAACCATCGTCGAGTACATTAAGTGTAGGCCCTTGGGATTGGATGGTGTTTAACGCCACTTTCAACAGTATTTCAGTTATATCGTGGCGATCAGTTTTATTGGTGGAGGAATCCGGAGTACCCCCGACTGAGGGCAAGCAACTGGTAAACTTTTTCACATATGCTGCGAGTTGAGTGCAGTCAGTGCACCTTCAATTTTGTGATCGGCCAAAGTCGCATGCAAAATTACACCACAGAGGTGATAGGCTACAGTGATCTGTACAGGTAGATGTGACCAACTACCTAGATCACTGTGCCACCCATGCCCTTGGGCAGTTAACGTGTTCTGTGATAGGCTACAGTGATCTGTACAGGTAGATGTGACCAACTACCTAGATCACTGTGTCACCCATGCCCTTGGGCAGTTAACGTGTTCTGTGATAGGCTACAGTGATCTGTACAGGTAGATGTGACCAACTACCTAGATCACTGTGCCACCCATGCCCTTGGGCAGTTAACGTGTTATGTGATAGGCTACAGTGATCTGTACAGGTAGATGTGACCAACTACCTAGATCACTGTGCCACCCATGCCCTTGGGCAGTTAACGGTTCTGAACCTATCCAACATATCTTAATTCTGCCAAGGCAGTGAAGATAATATCCTGCCTTTGACCTGTCCGTGTATATACATATACATTTCATATTGATTTATTGTTAAATTGCTCTCATCCTGTATATATATGCTCACTGGACTCAAGGATGTCATTTTTAGGACTCTATATACACATGTACAT
>MJUT01020594.1:141765-157915 GCA_002080005.1 Gigantidas platifrons | reverse complement strand
CCCCACCTTCTGTACTCAAAATTACAGTGTAATACATGTAATTGTGGAAATGCAAGCATGGTAATTCAAAATCTTGCATATGACATTTAATTTAGGATTTGATGGCTAATCTAATTTTTTTGTCTATCAACATTGGAAGTGGTTACAGGGAAGAAGATATTTCAAATATTTTCACATATGGTCCTACGTAACAATGCTAAACATTTTTTTTTTTCAAATTTCAGCCAATGAGAATCAGTATTTGTCTTGGGTGATATGTTGAAATCGGCACTAAAATAAACATGCTGTTGGGGACCATCCAATAAACATTCCTGCCAAGTTTGATTACAATTGCCCAGGTGGTTTTGCGGGAGAAGATTAAACATGAATAATGTAGGACAACAGACAACATGTGATGACAATAGTACAAATGACCCTTAAAGGTCATAATACCAAGTCTTATGTTATAATTAATATTCTTACCTCCCAGAGTCTCTGAACATCAGGAAATGAAAACTCTCTTTTAAATAATATCAATATCCACCGGAAACAGAAATAAAAGTTTCCAGAATCGTGGCTTTCTGTAAAAAAAAAAATATATAAAAATTAATCAATACATAACTATACAGAATGAAATAAATTAAATGCATTGTAATTTGAATCATTACTAAAATGAAACGTTACCTGACATATATTCTTTTTTAATGAGGAAATAAATCTATTATTCCTTAATTTAAAGTGAAAAAGTAGAATTTACATTTGATATTATATAACAGAAATGTGTATCATATTATTATACTAACCTAGATAACTACATAGCTCCAGGTCTGTGAACTGCATTAATTTATGAATCTGTGCCAATTGATGTTTCATTCCACCCTGGTCCATTTCAAAATTACTACACTGCAAAATAGTTTTCAAATGTCAGAAATCTCCATCAAACAAAAGCCAATTCATTTCTTGATAATAATTGTGTGGGTAATTTAAAAGAAAAATAAAAATAAATAAAATCTAGGTCTACAATCTATGCTAGACCATTCTCTTCATAATAAAAAATTCTACTAGAATTTGACCCAAAAAAAAAACCCTGACAATTCAGCATTTTAGATACTAGAGCATTCTGGGACATAGACCAAACACCAAAAAAAAAAAAAAAGATATTGCATCATTTTAGAGTTTATGTTTGAGAAGAATCAAATGTTCCGATTGCAGCAATTTGAAACATGAATGAGTTATGAGAAAATCATTAATGCTATTTATGTATGTTTAACCCTTGTGCTGCTGTGTTATGTTTGTCCAGTGTTCTGTTTTTGTCTAAATATCAAGTTGGCTAAAGAGCTCTAAAGAGCTCATGCTCTATTTTGTATTTGCATATATTTGCTTCGGAATTTAAATGAAAATTATTTGCTTATGAGAATGTTATGAATGAATTGTGAGTAAGTTATGAGAATGTTATGAATGAATTGTGAGTAAGTTATGAGAATGTTATGAATGAGTGACCAAAGAACTTTCTACATTTTACTTGTACATAGAGATTAGCATTGACTGAGGTGAAGTTAGTTATCTATTATTACCACTGAAAACCTACCACTCGTTCCATCAGTCCAGCAAAACACCAAAATGCATCCACTTCATTCTCCATCACAACTAATATAGGTGACAATAAATCACTCATTCCCTGTACATACCCTGTAAAATTATAATTTACATATCTTTTGTTCTCATTTGATGACAAGATATAGCAAGTATATATTTCCAGGAAACAAAAATTTTCCAGTGTGTGCAGATTGAAAATAGTGTACGTTAATGGACAAATAAATGGATTTAGGGGAAAAAAAGTAATATTTTATTATACAGAACTAATAAAAACAAATCACCCATATCTTTTTGTATTAATCGATGGTTTGTAAATTTTCCCTTTGATCTTTACACCTGATATCGGTTACCAAGCAACAAACGTGATACAAACATATTATCATTCATTTCTAACATGATATTATATATTGATGTCAGACATGATTTGCCCCATCCATGGTGAGGTGTACTCGATACAACATTATGTGATAAGATTTGTCAGTGACTTGCGACAGGTCGGTTGTTTTCTTCGGGTACTCCGATTTCCTCCACCAATAAAGCACAAACCATTATATACTGATGTCACACATGATTTGCTTGAAATGGCCTTCAAAGTGATAGTGCTCTGAGAAATCCATTCTTACAAAACAAACCAATGACAGTATAAAATATCATAACTATTTACTAATAGGAAACACAGCAATTTATTTTATGTGTTCTATTATAATGAAGTATCATAAAATTTATTCTGCTACAACAACTCAACCATGGTACATTAGAAAAAAAGGAGTTATAAGAATGGTGGCCTCTCTTGACAGGGAAAAGTTAGTAGAATTTTACAATCTCAGTTTGTGTGAAATCTGGCCTGATAAGAGGAGTGGCCTTTGTTGGGAGGGGCATTATAAGAGAGGGAATACTGTACAACACTCAGAATTATTTACATTCTGTAGTGCTTAAATCAACTATAATTGAATCCATTTTATTCTTCCCAAATATAATATTTTTTTTGAATTTTTAGATTTTTTATGGTGCTTAACGCCACTTTCAACAATATTTCAGTTATATCGTGGTGGTGAATTTTTAGAATAAATAATCTAGTTTAACATACCTAAGTCGAAGTTGTACATACAATAAGTCATTAAAATGTCATTTAATACTTGTAGATTAGGATTACATTCTCCCTCAAAAAACTTGTGTGTCCTGTCTGTTCTCGTCACATCTTTTTCTGTAAAAATAAAAGTTAATCAAATAAAGATAATTTACAGGTCAGGGACAAAAGCCACATCTTCATTGAACTTAAAATACATCTACCATGAAACAATTTTAATTCAAAGAAAACTAATTGTCATAGATTTCGTGGGCCAACCCATGAATTTAAGAATCCAACAGAATATAATGGGGTTTTTTTTCATTAACAAGAACACCACTATAAAACATTTTCTTCATTATTTGATATATTTTAGAAATTCTGAATTCACGAATTTAAGAACAAATGAATATGTTGTTTAAGAGCAACAAACGAATATTGAGTCCATGCATATAAATTCTTTTTCAGTATATATTAATGCAAAGACAAAATGACTCATATTTATTTGATATCAAAACATACCTTAGTTCAATAAAAAAAAATGTCACATTTTGATTGAACATGAAATATATATATTTCATAGACAAATGGCACATTTTGATTGGACAACAAGAAAGCTATAACAGCCTTTATCCTATAAGATGTCCCTAGTATTATTGAAATAAGCCACGATATAACAGCCTTTATCCTATAAAATGTCCCTAGTATTATTGTAATAAGCTATGATATAGTCAAACAGGTTTGTATTTACAATACAGTACATGATCCATTGAGCATTTTGATACATTACATAGCAACATTATGTAGTTCACATATAAAACCAGTGATTATGATTAAAATTTTAATAATGGGATATTTTCTATTGACATTCAGAATTTAAATGGGCCATTCTTTAACATTCTTTGTAAATATTTGGGATTTCAATGGAACATTTTCAGATGGAATGTGATAAATGGCACATGGCACATGGCCCCCTCTAATCCCAATCACTGTAAAATGGGTCAATTTATTCAGTAAATTGTCTTATAAAAATACCAATTGGATTGTGGTAGTAAAAAAAATTGATAAACTATAACGTTCATCAATCTGGTTACCGGTATCGAAAATGTTATCCTGACTAAAAATATCTAACAGGTTTTATATATTCCATTTTCCTACCTATTAAACACTTTCTCTCTCGTAAACAACTAAATCTTTTTTCCTGTTCAGAACTAATTGTTTTCCATTGTAACTTCATTCTAAAATAATCGTCCCTGAAAAAATAATTCACAAATTAAAATCTTCAAATGTATCATAGTAATATAAATACACACAATACACAGTTTAATGTATCAGAAGTTTAGTGAGTGAATAAATGTTATTTAATGCCACATGAGCAATTTTTCAGCTATATCATGGCGTCACAACCGATATGATGATGATGATGTCTGCTATGTACTAGACCAACATGCTAAGTTGGGTTTTTATAGTGCTACATCACTGCAACAACATTCTGCAGGTAGACATGTCCCTCCATTTAGACACATGACACTGATTCTGAGCCAACCACTCCTGCTCTTTAATGCTGCATGCTCAATGGAGAAGCAGTTAATACCAATTTTATTAGTCTTTGGTTTGACCTGACCAGGATTAGAACCCACAATCTACCGCACTAAAGGAGAGCATAATAACCAATCAGAAGTTCATCATAGTCTCAAATGTGATGAAGTCATTATAATGACTTACAAATTGGATAATTACTTAAAACCCAGACAAACCATAGCTAATTAATTTATCAGAAACTTAAAATGTTGCCTTTATACTTGATCTAGTACAAAAAATATTTTAAAAGTGCATGTGCCCTGAATGTATAGAGGTTTATGTTATATATTTTAATTTATACGAGATGAAGAGATATTTTAAACAGAGGTAGAGTGGCTTTTATTGTGAAGCAATTAATAAATCAAATTTAAATTAAATCAAATTCACAATTCAAATTATCTGTAGTTAGAAAGCAATAAGAAAACAAATGTTGCCTATATAAGATGTCATATATCAGATCCCAAGTTTATATGTACACTGTAGTACTACTAAGACACTATACACTTACACTCTTCGTTTTCTTTCATCTGTCCTAGATTTATACGTTGACTGCCAGTTATAATAGCCTAACAAGAATTTCCATACCTCTATTCTTAATGATGGATCTACACCCTGAAATGTTTAGACAAATGACATGAATAAATAAACAATCGCTTCTGTGGTATTGATCATTACTTTGTATATAAAAATTGTCCTGATGTTAGAGATATTCTGACAAATGAAATGAATGTTGTATAAAGTAGATCTTTGGTATTTTTTGTTAACTTGTATCAAGGGATTAGCCTTATATCTTTTTCTACCTCAGTTAAATGATAAGAAATATTTAATTCTTAAAATAACTTTCAAAGCATCATAATAATCAAACTATATGCTCCTACGGACCTGTATCTCTCACCTGATGAGCAAACAGCTCTAAAGATGCTTATTTGAAAAGTATTTTTGCCTGATCATGATGAAATGAGAAATGTTAGTGGAAGAACTGACAAACATCATAGACACCAATCTACAAAACATTTGTCTTATAGTTTTGTAGAAGACTTGGAAAATTTCAAACCATTAGAAACAAAAAATTGTAGTGACCATGTTTTTTTTGGCAGGATCAAGACGAAAAAATCTTTGTACAGGACTTCACATGCATAATTTGTGTACTAAGATCAAATTCATTTTTATTCAAAGTTATGAGGAAAACATTTTTTAAATTTCAACCAATCAGAAAGAAATATTATTAATGTTGGCCATGTTTCCCACCAATCAAAACGAGGTGAGGAATTTTTGTAGAGGACCTCATAAACATTATTCCTGCAGAGTATATAGGTTCAATGGCCTTCGTGGTTTCAGTTTCAGAGAAGATTAAAATGCAAATGTGAATCTCACTTTTCCCTGTTCACTGTTGAAGTGTTAGAAGGTGATCTCCCTTTACTTACCCCTCTAAATATAACATTTTTAAGTTTATCTATATCTTTAATATTTCCATCACTGTCCATGTGTTTAGACCATTGTTGTTGTGTCAGGGGATTATCTCCCTTTACTTACCCCTCTAAATATAACATCTTTAAGTTTATCTATATCTGTAATTTTTCCATCACTGCCCATGTGTTTAGACCATTGTTGCTGTGTCATGGGATTATCTCTCTTTACTTACCCCTCTAAATATAACATTTTTAAGTTTATCTATATCTTTTATTTTTCCATCACTGTCCATGTGTTTAGACCATTGTTGCTGTGTCAGGGGATTATCTCCCTTTACTTACCCCTCTAAATATAACATCTTTAAGTTTATCTATATCTTTTATTTTTCCATCACTGCCCATGTGTTTAGACCATTGTTGCTGTGTCAGGAGATTATCTCCCTTTACTTACCCCTCTAAATATAACATCTTTAAGTTTATCTATATCTTTTATTTTTCCATCACTGTCCATGTGTTTAGACCATTGTTGCTGTGTCAGGGGAGTACCTCTAGATACTGAAGGTCTACTGGGCAATTTGGTCTGAAATAAAAATAGAACTGATAAAAATGAAAAACAATAATACCACATTGTCAAAACAGGTTCAAAATCCAGTCAAATAATTGTATAAAGAGGGGAAATTGATACACCTAACACACACATATACATGACTGAACACTTTCTTACTTGGTGCAGGCACTTCAATAAAATGTGGCAGGGTTAAACTAGTCAAACTTTGTTGTGTAGTAGTCAAATCAACCAAAAACTTCACAGAGAGTCAAGATATCAAAGGCACATTATACGAACGATAGACTGTGTCACCCTTTCAAAAGCCAGCTAAAAAAGCTGAGAAATGAAAACTACCAATTGTGTTACATTAAACTATAACGTATCTGAAAGATTGAATCTGGTGCAACTTAAATTCAACTATTTTGTATCTTTCACTTATGCTGTTTTGCAAATATTAGGGTTTCATTTGCATGTATACATGGGTAATTAACACTGGAATTTTGACAATAGTCTTTACAAGAAGTATAACCTGGGAGCAATCAATCGAATGTCTTCAGCATTTTCCTAAATAACAGCCAGAAAGTATAACAAAAACGAAGACAACGAAAGACAACTTTATCATATTAAATTCACAAACAAACTCAGATATCCCCACACATATACAGAAAGTTCTTATGTAGAGTTTAAATTAATGAGGTGGGGTAACTCAGATATCCCTACACATATACAGAAAGTTCTTATGTAGAGTTTAAATTAATGAGGTGTGGTAAACAACTCATGATCCCGTTAGAAACAATGATGGTGAGCAAAAATATAATATCTCCGCAGAGAAAGTCAAGGTCATGTTCATTCATTCAAATCATTAAGGGAGAATATATTGTATTGGATATTCAAAGCAAAAGGATAGGGGAAGGGAATTTACAATAACATAAGTACCATATGTTAGTCGATCTGTTAATGTGACAGAGTATTGTAGTAACAAACAATCCTTGTTTTATTTATATTTATCTAAGGAAATGACTTTCTCAATTTCAAGGTAACAAGGTTTGTGTTCTTTCATAATATTAATGAATTTTTTGTATAAGGTCTTGGGTAAAAGAAAACCGCCATTAAAATGTTCAGAAGAATATAAATTAAAACTAGCTTGGATACAGACTAATCTCTACTAAATAAATGACATGTTTACATCGTCAAGAAAAAACTGAAATGTCCTCACTGAGAACACATTGATTACTACCCAGTCTCCTTAAAGTAAAAGACAGGCACCCCAGTAGAATAGAGTAAGATTTATCTTAGTAATAAGTTCATATCCTGTCAAGAGAAAAACTGAAATGTCCTCACTGAGAACACATTGATTACTACCCAGTCTCCTTGAAGTAAAAGACAGGCACCCCAGTAGAATAGAGTAAGATTTATCTTAGTAATAAGTTCATATCCTGTCAAGAGAAAAACTGAAATGTCCTCACTGAGAACACATTGATTACTGCCCAGTCTCCTTGAAGTAAAAGATGGGCACCCCAGTAGAATAGAGTAAGATTTATCTTAGTAATAAGTTCACATCGTCAAGAGAAAAACTGAAATGTCCTCACTGAGAACACATTGATTACTGCCCAGTCTCCTTGAAGTAAAAGACAGGCACCCCAGTAGAATAGAGTAAGATTTATCTTAGTAATAATTTCACATCGTCAAGAGAAAAACTGAAATGTCCTCACTGAGAACACATTGATTACTGCCCAGTCTCCTTGAAGTAAAAGACAGGCACCCTAGTAGAATAGAGTAAGATTTATCTTAGTAATAAGTTCACATCGTCAAGAGAAAAACTGAAATGTCCTCACTGAGAACACATTGATTACTGCCCAGTCTCCTTAAAGTAAAAGACAGGCACCCCAGTAGAATAGAGTAAGATTTATCTTAGTAATAAGTTCACATCGTCAAGAGAAAAACTTAAATGTCCTCACTGAGAACACATTGATTACTGCCCAGTCTCCTTAAAGTAAAAGACAGGCACCCCAGTAGAATAGAGTAAGATTTATCTTAGTAATAAGTTCATATCCTGTCAGGAGAAAAACCGAAATGTCCTCACTGAGAACACACCCAGTCTCCTTAAAATAAAAGACGGGCACCTCCAGTAGAATAGAGTAAGATTTACCTTAGTAATAAGTTCATATCCTGTCAAGAGAAAAATCGAAATGTCCTCACTGAGAACACACTGATTACTACCCAGTCTCCTTAAAGTAAAAGATGGGCACCCCAGTAGAATAGAGTAAGATTTACCTTAGTAATAAGTTCATATCCTGGTTCATCCTGATTACTTATTTCCATACCAGGAATGTCCTCACTAAGAATATCGGCTACCTCTTCCCGCACCCTTGGAATCTGAGCGTCAGGCTGAAGCAGGACATCCTTAAGGAAGTTCGTCACTTTGGAAAAACCTGCTAGCGATGTCGTGTATGGATCTTTGATAAATTTCTGCAAAAATATAAACATTGTCTATATATAGAGCCTTACTTCACAGAACATCATACACTATATTGTAGGAGGATAGTTGTATTTTGTATCAATTACAGTATGACAAGTTGACTTCTTTAGTTTCAAAAGTCTAATGAATTCTGACATGTCTTAAAAGCTATCAGCACAGTCTATCAAAATCTGCATCAGAATATAAAATTATTAAGATAATTTCTTGTTGGTTATGTCAACTTATTCTTCTAGAAATTAAAATCAAAGAAAATTTCAAAATTGGAAAGAAAAAATTAAATACAGTTACCATCTTTGTTTTAATATACCACTGCCATGTATTATAAGACAGTAGAAATTATGATATCTTGTTATTTAGAAATATTAATCTTTTCTCATGCCTTCCTAATCCATTACAGATTTTTTTATTTTATCAGAATTACTATTTAATCATAAAATTACAAAAATTCTTTAGAAAGTTATTAAAACACACTTGTATTGTATTTAATACAAAGACATGGAAAATTCATCTGAAATTTTAGATAAATATCAAAATTGTTTGATGTTCTTCATCTCAGAGTCACCATGAAGTCTTGTTTTTTATTATTATTTCTTCAACAATAATAAATATTTGCATCTCAAAATAAGAATGAAATAGATCCTTATTTACTTTTTACACCTAATTGATTAATTCTACATTTATGCTTTTTGTTCACATATACATGTACATATACAGGGTTATCAGAAACAAGGATTTATATAAATCCTTGTCAGAAACAACAAAATAAAAACAGGAAAATAGCCACAATGCTAACATCTAACATATATTTCTAACTTTCAAGAACTTTATTGAACAACACTCAGACACTATACAGTGTAACAGTCTAAGATCACATGAATATATTAAACAATTGGAATGGTCATTAAACAAACAGAATGGACTGTAAAATATATTTTGAACAGCATGTTTATAAGGTGAAGGTTAAACCTGTATTCTGTATACATATACATAAAAAAAAAATTCAAATCTAACAACATTATTTAAAATTAAAATAATATGTAAAAAATGGTGGATAATTAACTATCTTCATTTAATAATTACCTGGCTAAACTATCATGGTTACATGTGTCAATTACATGTAGCTATTTAATTACCACTCTTATCAATCATGACATCACCTTAATGATCTATTTGTTATCTCCATACCTAATTGTGTATTTAAAACCTAATACACAGAACCTGTATATACAAGGACAATACACATTGAATTCTTCCTTGTCTTATTATAACAAGGATGTACAAACTTATATCATCCTTAACATCTTAATGTGTAATACAGATTTCTAAAAATGTTGTTGTAGAAGTTATTTAACATATTCGTTAAATGATCACTTTTTTTTCTCTTTTTTTTGGGGGGGGGGTTGTTTTTTTAATAAAAAAACAGACAATCAGATACATAAAGATGAGCTTACCACAATCTGCAAGATATCATGTAGAACATCAAAGACAGAAGGAGTGAAAAGGGAGGAGAGGGGGGGCTTTTATTAAACATTAAGTACACATTAAAGGGATACTAAAGCTCATTTTGGTATATTTTTTTTATCTCATGAAAATTTGGAATCGGTTCAATAAATGATATTTATGATAAATTATCCCGGTTTTTATCAATGAATCTTTGTAAAAGTGACATAATTCATTGATATTTCTGTCATGTCATTCGGTTTACTCTGGGTTTTTCCAATGATTGAATTTTTTGCTTCCTAGACAAAAATTCATTTCGACCCTTTTAAGGGATATTTTAACGATATTAGCGATTTTATGGGCGTGCAAAGTATTTTTGGATTGTTTTTACAATTAAATTGAAAAGAAACAACCTTCGTCACGAGTTGAAAAAATATATGTTAAAACGAGCTTTAGAATCCCTTTAAGTAACAATCATAGAATTTCAAATGAGGTGAAAAAGTCACGAGAATTTTTTTTTTTTTAATTCATATTCCCCTTGTTAAACAATGTCCTGTGTTGTCAACCAACTTGGATTTCTAATCCAAACAATAATTGAATAAAACAATCCAATGACTATTCATGTATCATTTCGATTCAATCTATTTTCTAGAATCTGAGCAATTTTTTATTTCATTTTCCCATGTTATAATTTGCCGTAGTCTCTCATGTTTGATTTAAAATCCACATAAAAAAATTTGGTAAATGATCATCCAAGGAACATCCATCAAGCCAAGATTATTATCAAATGGTTCAGAGATTTCAGATAAGAATAATTTTTTAGTATTTTTCTCATAGGATTCTAGTATAAATTTGTTCTACGGGGGTGGCTACCTTGGAATTCAGATGGACATAATACTGTACAACTTTTTTTAGGGAACATCCCATGGTTATCGATGTACAGTTTGGGTTCAATTAAATTCCTTGTTTCTGAGAAAATTTATTTTTTCATTTTCTAATAAGATCTTAGAAACCATGTCATGCAGTGACAGCCATTTTCTGATTGACACATAAGGTACATTGCAGTCAAGTTTGCTCTCAAATGGTTCAATTTGGTTTCAGAGGAGATTAATTCTATAATATTTTCCCCCATGGGGTCCAATATCAAAATTTGTGGTGATGGACATCTTGGATTTCCGATCGACAGAAACCTTTTTTAAGGAACGTTGACATCATCTAATAATTTAATTTGATTTGAATATTTCAATCTGATTGGCTAATCCACCTGGAGAAAATTTTGGTTATACTCGATAACCTGGGTTGGTATCGTGACGTCACCAACGTGTTCGCCCGCCAATGACAAATTCAAATAGTCACATGAAATAATCGTAATTAAAATCGAGGAATCATTAAATTTTGTTGTGAAAATTAAATTATAAGGAATATTTGAAATTGTTGAACAGGTTATACTTGCATAACCTGGTTTGGGTCAGTTTACGCTTTTCATAAACCGTTTCGTGGTTTATTAAGCGTAAACTGACCCAAACCAGGTTATATCGTATAACCTGTTCAACAATTTCAAATATTTCTTAAATGTAAGGTTGATCATGCTCCGAAGCTCTCCATCCATCATCAGTGGGTCAACTAACAGAGAAATCCTTGTAGTAATGAATTATTTCTAACCGACTTTCATAGCCAATCAAAGCAGTGTTTTAAAAAGGACAAGACTTCCTTGCTGGGCCACCGTGGTCGTGATCGTATGGTAGTTGGATTTACAACTACCTATGCAATCAGTGTCTATCACCATTAAAGTTGTGAGTTCGAACCTCGTTCATGGCGAGGTGTACTCGATACAACATTATGTGATAAAGTTTGTCAGTGACTTGTGACAGGTTGGTGGTTTTCTCTGGTTTCCTCAACCAATAAAACTGAACACCACAATATAACAGAAATTTTTGAAAGTGGCATTAAACACCATAAATCAAACCAACCAACAAGACTTCCTTGTAAATTAATATGGCAAGAGATGAACACAGGTCACAATTACCATGGATTATCAATGATGAATGCTATAATCAACTACAGGTAGTAAGATCATATCTTTCCTAAATATTTGAGTGATGTTATTATCCTATACTCCTAAGGGAACTGTTCTCCTGTAGTGTTGTCGGGAGAGGTATAGTGCCTGAGCCAACGGCGAGGGCACTATACCTCACCAGACAACACTATAGGAAAACTCTTCTCGAGGGAGAAGACAATAATATATTTAGTACATAACATCCCATTCCAGACATAAAAGAAAAATACACTAAACTTCAACATAATAATAAAATTTATAATATAACATTATATTTCATTGCCAAACCTGGCCATGTTGACAGCAGACTACAGTGGGAGTCTATTTTAAGGGAGATCAATCTTGACAAAAATATACAAAAATTATGTGGGAAAATCTATCCCACAGGTATAGTGCCCGCGGGAAATCGTTTGAAACTGGTATAGTTCCTGTCACTATGTATAGTCCCCCGTTGTCAAGTGTACTGTTCAAAAATAGTACACACTGATTATCAAATGAAAATACAGCATTTTTATATGTTAGGTACTAAATTGTTATAGAAACTACTAAAATACAGTTACAGAAGAGCAGTTGTCATACACAAATACAGTTACAGAAGAGCAGTTGTCATACACAAATACAGTTACAGAAGAGCAGTTGTCATACACAAATTGATGCTCTGGTGATTAGTGGAGAGTATACATGTAGGAGCATTATCAACTGTGGATTACTGATGATGGTGACTTCAGAAATATTTTGAAATTTCAGCCAATTAGAAAGTATAATCTGCACTAGCAGCCATGTTGAATTTAGGAATGAAATGAAAACCATAAACAATATTACATTTCTACCAAGTTTGGATCTATTGCACTAGCTGTTGGTGAGAAATGTATTGAAATGTTAAAAGCTAATGGACACAGACACACATGATTGGAGAAAAGTTGGAATAATTCTTCACACAGACCACTGGACCAGGTGAGCTAATTATATTCAATACTGGTCTGTAGGCTAGCCATAAAAACCTGAGTTCATGTTTAAGAAGTTCCTTACCAAGTTTCATGAACTTATAGCAAATTTTGTCATTAACTTTCAGCAAAAGTTTTCATGAACTATTAGCAAAATTTGTCATGAACTCTTAGCAAAATTTTACAAAAACTTATATCAAAATTTGTCATAAAGTTGCAGCATGATTTGTCAACATTATATAAGAAAAAATCAAATAGGGAATGAAGACAAAAGTTGTTTTATGTTACTGGTTCACATCCGTAAATGATTTTGAGTCATTCTTGTATGAACATAAATCATATTCAAATAAAGAACATCACACATTGTCATATCTATGAGATATGGACAGTATGACCTATATAAAACCCAGAAAATCTGTAAAAGACAGCAATTATAATGCCATAGACTCATCTGTGCATATATACCTCACCTGCCTATTCAATTATTTGTGTTCAATTAAATTTGAAGTTTCACAGAAAATTGTATTCCATTAATATTCTCATAGGGTTCTATGTTAAAATATGTCCTGTGATGATGGCCATCTAAGTTGTTAATCCACAATAAAAATGAAAACTAAGGAATCATCCAATGATTATCCATTCACTATATTCTAAACTTTTTAAGAAAACTTTTACATACTTTTGACCAAAGTTATGGAATGAACTTCCGTTTTTGATACGGCAAGCTTCCTCTCATAATGCATTTAAAATAAAAGTTAAAAGTCTCATTTTAAATGATGATGTACCTTAAATTACCATTAAATATTTACTAAGTTTTTTTTGTGTATACTTATTACAATGTATTGCTTC
The DNA here is from genome assembly GCA_002080005.1 of Gigantidas platifrons. Lineage (NCBI taxonomy): Eukaryota > Metazoa > Mollusca > Bivalvia > Mytilida > Modiolidae > Gigantidas > Gigantidas platifrons. Next base: position 143,969 of record MJUT01020594.1, on the reverse strand, counting down.
TTGTGTGTAACTTTTGTATCTAGTGTATTTTACAATGTATGTTGAAATATGTCAATGAGGGCCTCAGGGAAGATTAGTTATTAACTAACTGTGTAACCCTCTATAAATAAAGAATTTATTATTATTATTCAAGTTTCAATAAGACTATAATGGACACCCTTATTGCTAATTTGAATTAGTATTTACTTTACTTTAAACATATTTATTGTCAAACAAATACAGACAATGGATCAGACACAAGTTATAAACTTACGAGGTATTCTCCGTTACATATAAATCATTAATTAGACAATATATTACAAAAACAGAACATTATTTCATTCATAATTATTTGAGAAAATGACATAGTATTGCAAGTGATTGATATTGAGTCGCTGCCGTCAGATGAGCTAAAAATACATAAACATTAGACAAATCTTTTAGTGTCTAGTATGTATCTGTGAACAGTTGTGAAAAGTGAGCAGTTAACATCATGTGCAAAATCTGAATTTCCAAACAATATATTGTTAATGGATATATCTAACCCGAGATCTCTGATATTGTTCAACATAACATTTCTCTGATTAACAAATAATTTGCAGTGCAAGAAGTAGTGTTCATTGTTTTCCACATAATTGTTGCAGTTACAGTAACAAGAATCTGTCAGATTACATCTAAAAAGGTCACCTTTTAAGCTACTACAATTTTGCCTTAAACGAGTATGTAGAACACTTGCCAGACGTGAACCGAACGAAAAATATTTAGGAGGCTTTACTGGATTGTTGTAGTAAGTCTTTAATCTACATTTGAGTATGCAATTACTAGGTGAATCTCTGATATATTGGGGTAAATTATTCCAGAGATGAATAGTGGCTGGAAAAAATGAATTTTGATATAGGGTAAGACGACACCGTGGAATAGTGAAATTATTTGAATTTCGTAAATTGTAGTTGTTTACCTGGTTGACAGTCTGCGGCAGCAAATCACTTAAATAACCGGGGGTATCACCCTTGACTATATTATAAAAAAGTGACAACTTCCTGATTTTGCATCCGGTATTAAGTTTCTTCCACCCGGTTTCTGCATATAAAGAAAACACACTTGCATAAGCCGTCAGACCTGTGACGATTCTAGCAGCTTCAAGTTGAAGTTGCTCAAATCTGACGGCATCTGCAACTGTACAACTATCCTAAACTTCACAAGAATATTCAAGAAGTGGCCTAATGAAGGTCATGTAAATGTTTTCTAAAAAGTGTCTAGATACCTTAAATTTGATCTTACGCAGAACGGCTATCTGTCTGGATGCTTTGACAACAACATTAATATGCTTAGACCATTTACCATCAGCATTGAGAGTAACACCAAGATGTTTGTGAGCATCAACAGGTTTGATTTTAATATTATCTGTATAGAAGTATAAATCAACTGGAGAGGGCCTGGTATTTATATATAGTACCATCCAAATCCTAATATGTCTAAACTGAGCAGGCCCATCAGAATCAGAATCTATCTACAGTCCCATTACAATTCCAATAAGTCTTTGATATACAGTCAAACCTGTATTAAGAGGTCACCTTTGGGACAAAGACAAAGTGGTCTTTTAAGACAGGTTCAATTTACATGAAGTTGTCTATGACAAGACAAGATAAAGGTGACCTTTTAATACAGGTGACTGCTTAATAGAGGCACAAGCATGGGCAGGTTAGACTGTACAATTGCCTTTCCAATGTGCAAGAAAAATCCTGAATGCAAAAAGAAATAAGTCAAGCACTATTTATAACAGAACAATATTGTGTAAATAACTTATAGACTTACAGTTACTAGGTCTCCTTGTGAGTCAGCAAATAAATTTAACTCATCAAAAGATTTAGACAACATATCAGGATCATGTTCTTGTACAATAAACAATCTACTATCCTTTGGTGATCTGAAACAAACAAAAGGTATATGCTTATACCTTATAAGGATATGTTTAAAGCTCTATTGATATATGGTACTGTCCTAGATATATGGCTATGTTCTGCAGAAATAAGATTTTAACCTACAAATATATTGCTATGTTCTATGATATGAGATATGGCTAAGCTTGAATAAAATTTGGTTATGATTTTTTATTTTTTATTTTTGGTGTTTTAACGCCACTTTCAACAATATTTCAGCTACATGTATATCATGGCGACCAGTTTTAGTGGTGGAGGAAGTCGGGAGTACCCGGAGAGAACCAC
>MJUT01020594.1:118339-139822 GCA_002080005.1 Gigantidas platifrons | reverse complement strand
GAACGGGAAAGACGTGTCATATCATAATAATGACAATTATATATACATATATATTTTCATAGATAATGTACTTATTTTAAAATTAAGTAATCCCTCTACCCGCTCATGTTGATCTTTTAATGTCCACTTGAACTTTAAGCTGATACTTATAAAGGACCCCATTGGAAATAAGCTGAATGGCTTTCATGGGCTATCCTTGGTGAGAAAGTTCTCAGCAGCTACAATTGGTGGATTGAAGTTTCAGTTAAAGATGGCAGTTTTATGTTTTATTTTTAACTTAACGAGAAATTTTTAAACACTTGTGTATGATGTTGAAATTTTTAAACCTAAATATATTTTACCTTTTACCTTTACCTTTCATTGTACATTACACAATATTTTTATTTGTCACTTGAATGAACAATAATATTTTGATTTCTATTTATAGTAATATCCTGTTATTGTTAAAGGGGCTGTTGTGGTCATGATTGTATGGTAGTTGGATTTATAACTACCTATGCAATCAGTGCCTATCACAACTTATGTTGTGAGTTTGATTCCCGCTCAGGCAGGTGTCTTGATACAACATTATGTGATAAAGCTTGTCAATGACTTGCAGCAGGTCAGTGATTTTCTCCGGTTTCCTCCACTAATAAAACTGACCTCCACGATATAACTGAAATATTGTTGAACGTGGCGCTACGCACCATAAACCAACCTGTTATTGTTTTCTGAAGCAAATTTTATGCTCCTTCTCTACAAAATGTTTTTTTTGTTTTGTCCTTCTGCCTTTTTTTTTGTAAGTCTTGACATGAGTTTGACTGAATGTATGCTTACTTGGAACATCTGATCCTGACCCTGTGTCAGGTTTATAACCAACAGATAATGATGAACCAATCACAGCCCAATCTTGTTCATTTTGACCATCCACTTGTAATATTTCTTCAGCCTTCCACTCTATAAATGTTCCGTCAGGCTGAAAAAAAATAAAGTAGCATGAAATCAGCTATGGATCAATGAGTCAAGATTTACAAATTTTAACGTTATATGAGAACCTTGTAATAATAAATAAGTAAGCATATATATAAACAGTAAATTATTGGCTCAATTCAATTATTGCTGGTTTTATAATCAGATTTTGAATTAACCCTATACATGAGATGTGTACAGTTGGACTACAAATTTTTGACCACTATGACAGACATGCCAACCTTATTCACAGCACAAACTCTAATAAATGGGTATGTTTATACCTAGTATCATTATTATCATTCAAGGTATTTAAATGTCCTGATTCGCACAAGATGTGGTGAAAACTTTTTACATGGAGTACATTTGTTATAAGTTTGCGACCTTGACAATCTAGCCTTATTGTGACTTCCATCAAAGCATCTAAAAGTTCTGAGCAAGAAAAGATGTGCTGACAACTTGCTTAGATAGACAGACAGGTGATTCTTAGATACTTCCACCCACCACCACCAAACTTGTCACGAAGATATAAATATGCACCGAGTACCGGTACATAATTATTTACAATTAAACATGTATCATAACCCAGTTAATTGCCTTTAAAAGGATAAGTGGATACAGAGAAACTGTAAAAAGCTCAGGGCCACAAGGAAATGAACTACAGTACAGCTCAAGGCATAGTCTGATAAATAACTGGCATGCCTCATACCTGGCATCCAATGCTAGGTATTTATTGCTTTGTGATTTAATTAAGAGTACAGTATCACCTGTGGTTCCAATATACAACAGCAAATGACTAATTACCTGTACAGGTAAAACCATCACTCACAGGTGACTTTACCTTTGTATTTTATAAGGTATATGTAAAATATTTTCAGATGAATGTTTGCATTGAGAATAAGATTGGAAAATTATGCACAACATAAAAAACCTCTCATATTTTGTTATCTTTTTTTAAATGCAAATATTTTTTCTGCATAAATTGATGCAAATGAAAGGAACATCTACAACATTACAACTTTGCACTGTTTTAAATTTTCAGTTCAATGTCTCTTACAATTCCATGACAAAAAACAATAATAATAATTATTCTTTACTGCAAATAGTTTAAATTTTACTATTATTGTCCTATTTATGCTGATATTTTTTTTTCAAAAAGAAATATTTCAATTAAATTTCTCAATTGTATTACATTGTACTTGCTAGTGTGTTATCAAACACTAATTAATATCATTTCCTGTACATGTATTTTCTACCTGCCCAGTTGAACAGGTAAATTTTACCTGTGGTTTCACCAGAAAATATTTTAATTAATGATTAATTTATGAGTTGTATATTAGATGACCACAGGGGTCCAGTTTTATGACTTCATGGTCAGGCATGCCAGGTATCGGAGGCATGCCAGGTATTTATCAGACTATGCCTTGAGCTGTACTGTACAAATGGGTAATTGAGTGATATTCGAAATATCACTACACATAAATTCAAGATTACCGGTAACAGTAAAGTAATTACCTTCTGTATAATGTAGACTTTGCCTGGAATGTGGGCATCTTTATCTGTATGGTGGGAATTCACATTAACATGGATATATACATTCTCTTTCTCAAATAATACCTGAAAAGAAACAATTATTGCTTTATTACAAATATTCTGACAACTGTAGCAGTCTTCATTCCTTTAAACACCCTCTGATTCAGCAAAAGGGTCTGAGATGAATGTGTAAAAACTTTTTGTAAACTTTTAATTTGCAAAACATGTAAAAAAGGAGTTGTGTAACAACAAATATCCAAATATTTAGACAGCTGGTGGTTTGATTCGCATGGAAACAGTATCAATTATATTTTTAAGAAACTATTCATGCAAATATATCATCAATCATCACTTAAACAAAGCAGACACATCTATAATGCATACAAAATGTAACAAATTGAACCTACATTTAGGGATTATATAGGACTACCTTACAATCATTAAAACATGATCAAACAACACAGGATGCCAAACTTTCAGATAACCAATTCAAAAGATATTCTACTGAAGAAATAAATAATAAAAAAGAGACTTACATCTTTACTTTTCATATTTTTAACCTTTCTATGTCTCTTGTACTGAAATTTTATCTTCCGTACCAATGTTGATCGCATTGCCCCTTTCTCTACTTTCTTATACATTTTGAATGATATTTACAAATATAACAATTCAATCAGGTGATTCTGAAAACAATAATGACTCAATATTGAATGTCATTATAAAGGATTTAACATTTGAACTGAATACACATCACATGTGACATTTCATAATTTCTTTAGTAATAAACAAGATAGGTGTAACATATGCGTAACAGAAGCATGTATCTGAACTTTTTATTCATGTTGTTTACCTGTGTTTGTGATGCCATTTTAATGTTTTATCTAGAAATATATGTTCTGACAGAATGTTATGATTTTGTACATGACGTCAAATCACCTGTTATCCCTTAAATCACTGAAAAAAATATACATAAATTTTTTATCATTTCTAAAACATATGTGATAAATAAACAAGAATATTTGATTCTTATAAATTCTCTCCTTTTTCTTATAGCTTTTTTTCTTACATTGACAATTAATTTGATAAAAATGTGGTGTATGTTTACATTTTTTAATGATATAGGGGGCAAACCGGAACTTCCTCGTGACCTCCCACCATGACGTAAATTTAGAAACGCCATGTTACTGAGTTAAACAACGTCAAGAAGAAGCAGATATTGACGACACATCATTTTATTGGATACATAAAGATCTCATTCATGTCATAGAATCACATAGAATTACTATTGTTATTCAAATTTAATACAAATTATGGCTGGCGTGAGCGCCGGAGGAAGAAACTCTTTTAAAGTTGTTCTTCTTGGAGAAGGATGTGTTGGGAAAACGTCACTTGTTTTACGTTATGTTGAAAATAAATTTAATGATAAACATTTAACGACATTACAGGTAATTTTCCACATAAGTTTAAAACTATTGGTACCAAATTTGTTATGAACTTTCATCTTGTTTAACAAGTTAAACGTTGTACATGATAAAAATTTAACACTAGTAAAGTAACACTAAGTTAACAACAGTAGCTAAGTTTGGAACAACACACTTTTTTTACACAGCGTATTGTACTATCGAGTCTGGTGTGTTGGTACAGTCATATAGTTGGCACACCACATTTTTATGGTAACATGTGTTATCAATAAACATATCAATGTAGAATTTAGCATGTATCATGTTTGTTTTAACTGATTCTAGTCATGACACAGGAATACTTTTGTCACAACAGCCACATGTGGTACTGTATGCTTTTATTGATGTACACTAAGGTGAAAGTGACTTCCATTGTGGTGGTTCAATGAGTTAGGTCGCTGGATCTAACAACTCATACAAGCCTATCACCAATACGGTGTGGGTTCGCACCCTGCTTTGTAAATTACAAAAAAGGGTGCACTTGACTCGCAGCCGCAAGTGATAAAGTTTACCAGTTGCTTGCCCATGGTTCTCTCCGGGTACTCCGGCTTCCTCCACCACTAAAACTGGTCGCCATGATATAGCCGAAATATTGTTGAAAGTGGCATTAAAACACCAAAAATCAATCAGTTAAATCAATCAATCCATTATGATCATAAAATTTTCAATGTCGATTTATTTAAATTTATTATCTGTTAACAGCATTTGTATCTGTGGGCCTTACTATGGCTAATAAAGAATTTGAATTTGTACTACAATAAATGATTATACATGAAATCCAAAATTATGCTTAATTAATGTATATTCAGAATGTAAAGGAATGTGCCAAGACAAATTTATATCACTCTGTTGAATAATTGTTTCATTCAGAGGATTCCATCTGTTTTAATCTCAGACAATGCATTTGTTTATCAATTAATATCATGGTCAATATCCTGTATCATGTAGATGAGTAATTAAGACAGAGGACACAACTTTCCTTTATTTTAATGAATGGTTATTAAAAATTGTAATATCATAGTTTAAAGTATTCACAAGACATTACACCAGTAGTTTTGTAAAATATTATGAGAACATCTCCTTAGTTTAAACATATTTTATTTGCTAAATATAACAAATTGGGATCAAACACAAGTTTCCCCAACTTTATTCATGTCTAGAGGCACTAGAACTATTTTTCAAACCACATGCTTCATTCAACACACCAGACATTGAAAGTTGAAGGAAAAAAGGGGGTTGGTTTATTTTCATTTAGTTTATCATGTTATGATAAAAATGTATTATGAAATGTGTGATAAATAGACAAGTGTATACAGCAAAGATTGAAATGTTTTTTGTCTCTTTAGATGTAAATTCTGTACACATCAACAAGTACGTTGAACTTTTAGGTGTGGTAGCACACCTGACAGTTTCGTAATTTTCAAATTTTGAGACGATTGTGAAGACAATAATTGAGTTTTGTCCAAGCACACATAACAAGCATTGACCAGGAATGAGACTGCATTATTGATAGTTCCCTCAAGTTCCACCAGTCGTGCCAGTATGGACCTTGACCCTGTTCATTAAAATTACAACTAGTCATATCATATTTTAAAACAGCTGTACATCTGTTGGCCCTTACATACATGTATACATCATATACATGATATAATCACAAGTTATATTGTACTATCTACATGTTATAACATCAATTAAGCAATACCTGTATTTGTTTTTACTTTCAGGCTTCTTTCTTGAATAAAAAATTAAATATTGGTGGAAAAAGAGTAAATTTAGCAATTTGGGTAAAGTATAATTTTTTATATACCGGTAATAGTTTGATGTGACAAAATGCTCCTTAAGGATCATCTGAAAACATTCTAATTCTGCAATATGGCTGAAATACTGCCAACGTTGATGTTGTACACCAATCTACCAATCAAAACAATCTAAATTAAATTACTACGGAGTAATCTAGGGAGTTTATTTCATAACATTTCATCAGAATCATGGAAATATGTCTGTTATACAGTAGCCATACCCCTTTTATTAAGCCATTCCTTATGTAGTGAAAAGAGCATGGAATTTCTAAAGGGAGACAATTTAGAAGTATTTCACTCACTATCTCTGTTCATCTGAAATCGGTCCTGTTATTGAGGGATGACCTTTTGTGAGAGTGGCTTTGTGAAAGGGGTACTACTGTATTGACAGATTAATCTGATTATGATTTACAACATTTATAACCTGGTAGAAGTACTTTCTTTGGTAAATTTAAAAGTACATTTAGTAAATATTTGAGTTATTTGACTAGATTTTATTAGCTCTTACTGGTTAGACAGGCCACATGAGTTTTTGTCATCACCTTGTATCTGATGCTGACCTTAATTAAACAGCAGTCACTCAAACATTAAACAGAAACAAAGAATTTTTTTTTGTAATGGTCAAACTTATCAGTTTTATACAGATTATTGCATGCTCTTAAATAAAGCTGATGGGATAGATGATAATAGTCAAACCTGTATTAAGAGGTCACCACTGGGACAAAGAAAAAATGGCCTTATAAGACAGATGACCTCTTGACTGAGGTTCAATTCATATTAAATTTTCTATGAATGGACAATAAAAATGTGGCCTTGTAATACAGGTGACTGTTTAATAGAGATGACCACATGGACTGGCTTGGTTTGACTGTATTATGTTCAGAATGAAATAGACAATAAGTACCGGTACTGTGATGTCAGATGGTGATGTCTCTACAATAAGTACCGGTACTGTGATGCCAGATGGTGATGTCTCTACAATAAGTACCGGTACTGTGATGCCAGATGGTGGTGTCTCTACAATAAGTACCGGTACTGTGATGTCAGATGGTGATGTCTCTACAATAAGTACCGGTACTGTGATGCCAGATGGTGGTGTCTCTACAATAAGTACCGGTATTGTGATGCCAGATGGTGGTGTCTCTACAATAAGTACCGGTACTGTGATGCCAGATGGTGGTTTCTCTACAATAAGTACCGGTACTGTGATGCCAGATGGTGGTGTCTCTACAATAAGTACCGGTACTGTGATGCCAGATGGTGGTGTCTCTCGTTGTTAATTTAAAACATTTCTCTTCAGTCATTGCAAGATCACCTCTATGACATACACAAATATCTGAAAAGCAAATATTTTGGGTGAGGGACTTTTCAGTACAATTTTCACTTCATTGACATTCTGTAAACGGTGGTTTTTAAAACTTTGCAGACTTTCAGGCATGTTACATAAATTGATTCTCTTGATTGTAATAAGTAATGGTAGACACTGCATTTATAACCAATCACAACAATAAAGTATAGACATGATACATGTATAGACACACCTGAATAAAAAACATTTATATGTATACATTTTAGGATACAGCTGGTCAGGAAAGATTTCATGCCTTAGGACCAATCTACTATAGAGATAGTAATGGGGCTATCTTGGTGTATGATATCACAGATGAAGATTCTTTTCAAAAAGTTTGTATACAATACAGATTTAGGTCTGGTCAATATGAATAGCTCCTTATTACATTTTTGTATTAGGGCCAATATCTTTATTACATTTTTGTATTAGGGCCAATATCATATACAGTGTACATGTATATTATTTATAAAGGTCTAGGACTAGAGAGATTGAAATATCAAGTTTATAATCCATGTTTGTTGATGTTGTGTATACATTTGTACTTTGGTAAATATGTGTAATATTCTATAAGAACAAAATTCCTATCTATCAGGGTCTGTCATCAATGAAACATCAGCATTGTGTCTTGATTTTTATAACACTGCAAAAATTTTATGGTCGCATTATGGTATGGGTCGTTGTTTTCACTTTCCGTCAGAAAAAACAATGGTTTCTGTTCAATAACGTTTGTTCAAGTTGACTGATCCTTCTGAAATTTGACCACAGTGAACTTGTTTTTTTCTGTATAATTTATGATATTTATGGTGTTGTCAATGGTATTAGTGTAAATGTATTTTATTAATTAAGACATATCACAAATTACATACATAGTGAGTCAAATACAACTGCAGTTGAATTAATAAATGGTGTTAAATGTCACATTCAACAGTATTTTGGTTTCATTGAATGCAAAGACTGGTTGACACAGGAAACAGGATAATATGTCCAGATGGAGCAACATGTCTACTTGCTGACTGTTGTTTCAGTGAGCTAGCACTATAAAAATCCAACATAGCATGTTGGTCTTGTACAAATGGAACATCATTATCATCTCATCGAATGTAACTTGTTCTCACCATGATATAGCTGAAACAATGTTCATTTGGCGTTAAACAACAATCACTCCCACTAAGTCTATTAAGATCACTTTCTTAGATATTCTACATTTTAAGATACTAAGAGTTGAAATTTAAACACAAGAAACATTATAATACATTTTTAACAGTTTTCTGTGAAATACCGGTAAATGTATTTTATTTGTAATTTTGCTGATTTTACAAATTGAGCCTATTTTGACACAGTGCTTCTCATGAACATCCATTCTGGCTTTCTTGGGAATTTTGTAATTTGCAGATTATATAAAAAATTGGGCATATTTTTATCATTACGACTTATTGATTTGTTAAATAATTATTGTGATAGTATGAATTTTCACCTCTGGTTATATAATATATAATTATAATTTTTATTATTAATAATAACTTGTGTATATTTATAGGTAAAGAATTGGGTGAGAGAATTGCGGAAGATGTTAGGAAATGATATAAGTCTATGTATAGCTGGTAATAAGATTGATTTAGAGAAAGACAGACATGTTTCTGTATCAGAGGCAGAATCGTAAGTAATTTACATGTTTACTTTAAAAATTTAGAAAAGAAAAATTAACACTTTACATTTCTACTGGCCATAACACCTTTAAACAGATGTTTTTTGTTTACTTCTGGCTGCATGGCTATACATTGAATGCAGTGTAACAGATTTTTTCATGACCAAATCATTTCACTAATAGGGAGGTTTGAATCCACATGACTGCATCATTTCAATTAGAGGGGAGGTTTGGATCCACATGACTGCATCATTTCAATTAGAGGGGACGTTTGGATCCACATGACCGCATCATTTCACTAAGAGGGGAGGTTTGGATCCACATGACCGCATTATTTCAATTAGAGGGGAGGTTTGAATCCACATGACCACATCATTTCAATTAGAGGGGAGGTTTGGATCCACATTACCGCATCATTTCAATTAGAGGGGAGGTTTGGATCCACATGACCGCATCATTTCACTAAGAGGGGAGGTTTGGATCCACATGACCACATCATTTCAATTAGAGGGGAGGTTTGAATCCACATGACCGCATCATTTCAATTAGAGGGGGGGTTTGGATCCACATAACTGCATCATTTCAATTAGAGGGGAGGTTTGGATCCACATTACCACATCATTTCAATTAGAGGGGAGGTTTGGATCCACATGACCACATCATTTCAATTAGAGGGGAGGTTTGGATCCGCATGACTGCATCATTTCAATTAGAGGGGAGGTTTGGATCCACATGACCGCATCATTTCAATTAGAGGGGAGGTTTGGATCCACATGACCACATCATTTCAATTAGAGGGGAGGTTTGGATCTACATGACTGCATCATTTCAATTTTTACTGCCGGGTCGTTATATTTTATTACTGATAAATAAAATAAAATAAAATAAACACCGGTCGTGTGTCTTCTAACTCAGTGATATGGAGATTCTTGTTATCGTAAACAATTACAGACATTTTCAAAATTCGTGGAGATAAAGTGCAGCCATGCTTTTTCGATGTTTTTTACACCTGTCAGAGTCATTGATCTAGATCACCAAAGCGCTTACGATATCGGTAAAAGGACCATGATCTAAAACGTGTACGTGACGTACAGTGTGTATAAAATGGCCACCGGCGGAGTGCCCAGTGGAACCATTCTGGCTGTTCATTTACAGAAATGCTTACATATATCAAACGAAACAAGAGTGATGCAAAATTTTTAACCTTTATGATATAATTTCTGACCTTCATGGGAAAGATAACAAAACCCTGATTTGCAATATCTCTTGAGTTAAAAAAAAGTGGCCCTTAAAAATTTCCCTATGTTAGGGGAAGCCAACAATAATTTTTGTTTGGCCTAAGAGGGGAGGTTTGGATCCACGTGACTGCATCATTTCACTGAGAGGGGAGGTTTGGGCCCATAAAAGTACCGTATAAGTGGGTTTTTTTCGTGGGTACCTAATTTTCGCTTTATTCGCGATAGTCGTCGATCAGCGGAAATAAGAACCAGCGTAAATTTCCACGCTTTACTACATAAATATCTTTATTTTCTTAAATATTTATACAACATCTACCCCCCATAGTATGACCAAATATTTAACAATTTTATGGTCACTGCCATTTGTAAAGTTGTTGAAATGACACTTTTACAATATCTTAAAAAAAAGGGGGGAAACATCCTTCCTGAAAACAAGGCATATGGTGACAAATAACAAGTAAATTATTTTACATGTAATTAATTGTCCTTTTATTTTTAAAACACGAATTACCCTGAATAGTTGTAGCTTTATAACACACTTTTTTAATTAATACTAGCATTTTCATTCATTATGATTGAGAGTGAACAGTCATGTGTAGATGAAGTATCAGTTTTGCCTACATTTTATGGTTTTCCCATTAGATTTTGTAACGATTCTCACAGTATGGTATTTTTTGTTTTCATTCAATTTAAATTTTCAAGGTAAAGGACTTTGAGATTTTGATGCTGTTGATATTTATTTTCTACTTGATGTGGGCCAAGAGTATGATAATACAAACGTTTCTTTGATTGACATAAAAATATAAAATGGATGACTTTGTTTCCTTGATACAAAATGGAATGTTCGTTTAGTTTATGTATAACTTCTTGTATTAAAGTACATGTATGATAAATGAGACAAAATTATGCAGAATGAAGTTCAAGTTGAATTTTACAGTGAAAATTATTATAGCAAAATTAGTTTTCTTTCCAAACAAAATCCATGTATCATTTAAAACATTTAAGAAAAGGTTACCGAATATTGTAAACAAAACAAAGTTATTATATAAACACAATAGGGGCTGTTGTGGTCATGATCGTATGGCAGTTAGGGCTGTCGTGGTCATGATCGTATGGTAGTTACTAAGTTAGGGCTGTCGTGGTCATGATCGTATGGTAGTTAGGGCTGTTGTGGTCATGATCGTATGGTAGTTAGGGCTGTTGTGGTCATGATCGTATGGTAGTTAGGGCTGTCGTGGTCATGATCGTATGGTAGTTAGGGCTGTTGTGGTCATGATCGTATGGTAGTTCGTGCTGTTGTGGTCATGATCGTATGGTAGTTAGGGCTGTCGTGGTCATGATCGTATGGTAGTTAGGGCTGTTGTGGTCATGATCGTATGGTAGTTAGGGCTGTCGTGGTCATGATCGTATGGTAGTTAGGGCCCGGGTGGCTCAGTGAGTTAGGTAGTTAGGGCCCGGGTGGCTCAGTGCGTTAGGTAGTTGGATTACCTACAACTCATACAAGTCTATCACCAATACGGTTCGCGCCCGGCTTTGTAAATTACAAAAAATGGTGCTCTCTGGGTACTCCGGCTTCTTCCACCACTAAAACTGGTCGCCATGATATAGCTGAAATATTGCTGAAAGTGGCATTAAACACAAAAAAAATCAAATCAAATCAAATCGTATGGTAGTTAGAATTACTACCTGTGCAATCAGTGCCTATCACCACTTAAGTTGTGAGTTCAAATCCCGCTGGTGGCGAGGTGTACTCGATACAACATTATGTGATAAAGTTGGTCAGTGACTTGCGGCAGGTCAGTGGTTTTCTACGGGTACTCCAGTTTCCTCCACCAATAAAACTGAATGCGACGATATATCTGAAATATTGTTGAAAGTGGCGTTAAACACCATAAACAGAATCTATAAACATAATGATGTTTGTTTTTCAGATACGCGGCCTCAGTAGGAGCCAAACACTTCCACACATCAGCAAAACTAAGTAAAGGAATTGATGAAATGTTTTTAGACCTCAGTAAAGGTAAATAAAAAAAACTTCACATTTTTAGTTCACCTGGACCAAAGGTCCATGTGAACTATTGCTATCACTTGGCATCCGTCGTCTGTAAACTTTTCACATTTCAAGCTTCTTCTCCAAAACCACTGGGCCAATTGGAACCAAACTTAGCAGGAATGTTCCTTGGATGGTCCTCTACAAAGTTTCTGTTTTTCGTTCCAGTCGGATATTCAACATGGCTGCCAGGGCCAATAATATGCTCTGATTGGCTGAAATTTCAAAGATCTTCTTCTCTGAAACTAATGAACTGACTGAACCCAAACTGTAAATGAATGCTCATTGGAATGTCCTTTACCAAGTTTCTGTTTTTTATGCCGATCGGAAATCCAAGATGGCTGCCACCACAGGGCATAGATTGACATTGGACCCTATGGGAAAATGTTCAGATGCCTTCTTTTCAGAAACTACAAATATGATTAAATTCATTGGATGGTCCTCTACAAACTTTAGGTTTTTTGTTCCGATATCAAATTCAAAATGGCGGCTACGGCAGGACTTTGTTTAACATTGGACCCTATGGGAAAAATGTTTCAAAACGCTTCTTCTCTGAAACCACTTGGACAATTGAAACCAAACTGCCCAGGAATGATCATTGAAAGGTCCTCTACAAAGTATCTGTTTTTTATGCCGATCGGAAATCCAAGATAGCTGCCACCACAGGACATATATTAACATTGGACCCTATGGGAAAATGTTCAAATGCCTTCTTCTCAGAAACTACAAATATCATTAAAACCAAACTGTACATGAATGTTCATTGGCTGGTCCTCTACAAACTTTAGGATTTTTGTTCCGATGTGAAATTCAAAATGGCAGCTACGGCAGGACTTAGTTTAACATTGGACCCTATGGGAACAATTTTTCAAAACGCTTCTTCTCTGAAACCACTTGGACAATTGAAACCAAACTGCCCAGGAATGATCATTGGAAGGTTCTCTACAAAGTATCTGTTTTTTATGCCAATCGGAAATCCAAGATGCCCGCCACAGCAGGACATAGATTAACATTGGACCCTATGGGAAAATGTTCAAATGCCTTCTTCTCAGAAACTACAAATCAGACTGAATCCAAACTAGACAGGAATGTTCATTGGATGGTCCTCTACAAAGTTTAGGTTTTTTGTTCCGATATAAAATGGAAGATGGCAGCTACAGCAGGACTTAGTTTAACATTGGACCCTATGGGAAAAGTGTCTCAAAACGCTTCCTCTCTGAAACCACTTCGACAATTTAAACCAAACTGCCCAAGAATGATCATTGGAAGGTCCTCTACAATATATCGGTTTTTTATGCCGATCGGAAATCCAAGATGACCACCACTGCAGGAAATAGATTAACATTGGACCCTATGGTAAAATAATCATTTGAAGGTTCTCTAAAAAGTTTAGGATTTTTATGCCAATCCGAAATCCAAGATGGCTGCCACCACAGGTCATAGTATTAACACAGGCGTCAGGACCATATGGGAAAATACAGAAATATTTTCTTCTCTGAAGCTATTGCACTGATTGAACCTAAACTGTGCATCAATCATTGGAAGGTCCTTTACAAACTTTGTGTTTTTTATGTTGATCAGAATTCCAAGTTGACTACCACTGCAGGACATAGTTTTTACATAGGACCAATTGGTTCTTTTCATAACCAGGTGAACGATACAGGCTCTTGAGAGCCTCTGGTTTTATGTTGCCAGTGCAATTGAGATCAATTTGTCATTCGCCTTGCAACATTGTCAATGTCACTATGTTACGGTGTCATCTGCTCCTTTGATCAATGATGTATATTTTCACACACACAACTCGGTACTTGTACCTCTTGTGAGGTGGTTTTTGTCCTGGACATTAATGGGTTTACTCCTCCATTAAAATGCCACCACAATATAGCTACAAAATTGAAAGGATGTAAAGAAAATATTTAATATTATGATTGAAAATTTGACTATATTATTTTAGGTCAATAATTTTTTATCCCCCCCCCTGCGATATCGGTGAGGGGATATAGTAATAGCGGCCGTCTGTCTGTCCATCCGTCACACTTTCTTGTTTACGCGATAACTTGAGTAAACATGGATAGATTTGAATAAATTTTTGCATGTGGCTTGTAATTATCATTATCTTGGATGGGTTCTAACATGGAAATATTTGAAGCAAGGGTTTTGGGGGAAAATCTTGGTTTTTGGTTGAAAAATCATCAATTTTGAGAATTGTGTCTTGTTTACGTGATAACTTTAGTAAACATGGATAAATTTGAATAATTTTTTGCGTATGGCTTGTAAATATCATTATCTTGGAGTTTTTACATGGAAATATTTGAAGCAAGGGTTTTGGGGGAAATCTTAATTTTTGGTTGAAAAATCAACAATTTTGAGAATTTAATCTTGTTTACGCGATAACTAGAATAAATATGGATAGATTTGAATAATTGTTTGCATGTGGCTTGTAATTATCATTATCTTGAATGGGTTCTTACATGGATATATTTGAAGCAAGGGTTTTGGTGGAAAATCTTAGTTTTTGGTTGAAAACTCATCAATTTTGAGAATTGTGTCTTGTTTATGCAATAACTTTAGTATTAAACATGGATAGATTTGAATAATATTTTGCAAGTAGCTTGTAATTATCATTATCTTGGATTGGTTTTAACATGGAAATATTTGAAGCAAGTGTTTTGGGGGAAAATGTTAGTTTTTGGTTGAAAAATCACCAATTTTGAGAATTGTGTCTTGTTTATGTGATAACTTTAGTAAACATGGATAGATTTGAATAATCTTTGTATGTGGCTTTGTAAGTATGTTATACATTAAGACTGCAAGGCTGCTTTCTATAAATATATAAAACTAAATATTATGCAAGTGCGGGGGGATACGTCATGCATTCATGCGCTAGACGGTTCTTTTATTTATCAAGTTTCTTTGATCAGTAGAGAACTTGATTTCCAAAATAAATTATAGTGATTTTGTGTCTATTTGTTGTTAAGTAAATCTTAGGACTTGTAACATTATTCATTACCACAAAACTACATTAATGGTTAGTGTGCTCGCCTCAAGTGCAGTAGATCGTGGATTCAAGCCCCAATCAGGTCAAACCAAAGACTATAAAATTGGTACTCGTTGTTTCTCCGCTAAGCCTGCAGCATTAAGGAGAAAGGGGGGTTGGCCCGAAATCAGGATTACATGTATGTGACCGAGTGGGCGACATGACTACCCTCGGAATGTTTTTCAGTGAACTAACAACGCGTGTTAGTCTAGTACAAAGCGGACATTATCATCTCATTAAAAATTAACTTGTTCTCACCATGATATAGCTGAAAAATTACTGAGTTGGTGTTAAACAACAATCACTTACTTGCTCACTCATTACCACAAACTAATTAGAGTTTGGTACATTTTATCAGCAATTAATATTTTCAATTATATATGCATGCATTGTGACCTGAATAATGCAGATAGAGGGCACAGTATTATTCTAGTTACATAAATTGTGTGCGACTTTTTCCGCAAGCGTATGTATAAATTACCGTCTTCCAATCAAAGTATACTACCGTATTTGTACTCTTAGACATATCAGAATCAAAATAAATCATGGAAGCCAGAATGTGTTTTGAGTTTTAACATGGATTGGCGGATATTTGTAAATTTTATCCCTCGCTTCTGGCTAGGGATAAAATACTAATATCTGCCCATCCATGTTAAAACTCCCAACACATTCTGGCTTCCATGATTTATTTCTTAAACAATAAATATTTAAAATTAATTAGAAACTTTGAATGAGATAGGAATACTATCTATCATTTCTATACTCACTATAAATTTTATAAATCCACTTATTTTTTAACACTGAAATATTGTTGAAAGTGGCACTAAACACCATAAACCAAACCATTTTTTAACATATTAAAACAATTTGAAATTTTTCAGGCATGATAGAAAAAGCCGAAGAAAATGGAGGAAGAAATAATAGAATGACAAAAAGCAAAAGTGTGATAGTCGTGGACGATGAACAACCTCATCAGCAAAGTGGGGAGGGATGTGGTTGTTGAGATTTATTGTTGTTTTATCATTATAATAGTTCTATTTTTGGAAAAGATAGGTGTACCAGGAGTTCTGGACCCTATATTTTTTGTGGTTCATCTGTGATTAAACTGTCCAAGTATGTAAGACATGTCGTTGGAGATTCCTGTTTTGATCTATGTTTTCACATTAGTAAAGCATTTCTCCTTTTTTTTGAGAGATGATAAAAAAGGAGATACTCATCATGACTCACAGAAAATTATATATCAGAGTTTTTAGAAAATAATATTTACCATTTTTACAGGTGTTTATGAAATCGTAAAAAAAAATTATTTAAGTCATTCATGGGAAATGAAATGAATCCTTTCTCCCTCTGAAGAAGAGAAGAAATAGTATGCTTTACGATATACATAAATATATATAGATATAGAAGATAAAATTTTATTTAAAAATATTTAATTGTTTCCATGATTTTAAGATGATGTACACAATTAAGCATTTTCTCAGGCTACGTTGCATAATTATCTATATTTATGTGTGTAAAAAGACAGAAAGTTACTTTATATAGACATTTTAATTCCACGATAATTTTGCATGTTATGAATCGTAATCAATAAATTAGTTTGATCAATATAAAACCATCCAATTATCAAAATGTTAGATATTATTTAATGTTAAATACCATTATTAACCAGTAGGTTATATTATGAATACTACAGACTGGTTTGTATTTATACAGCAAGAACATTATTTTACTCCAAAATGCTTTGCCGGTCCATTATGGCTTTTAATGCCATAATGGACCGGTAAAAGCCATAATGGACCGGTCCATTATGGCCTTCTTCAAAAAGAATGAAGATTACCTAAAAATTTCAAAAATTTCATAAAATTTCAAAATTCTAAAATCAATAATGATGATAAAAAAATTAAAGTTCCAAATATTAAAAAAAAAAACAATATTTCCAAAAAAAAATTAAATTTTCAAAAAATTTCAAAATGATAAAATTTTCAAAAAGTTTAAAACATTTCAGTTTTCATAAAATTTCTAAATTTTAATATTTGAATAATAATATTGAAAAATGATAAAACAATTATAGCCTACCATTTCAGTCTTTTTCAAAAAGAATGAAGATTACCTAAAATTGAAATTGACTGGTTAATAAAAGTATTAAGAAATGGGCGTTTTCATAATGGACCGGCTATATGTCCTCGGTTAAGCCATAATGGCCTTCGGAAGGTTGTATTGGCCCTCGGTGTTGCCTTAGGCCAATACAACCTTCCTTGGGCCATTATGACTAACCTTGGACATATAACCGGTCCATTATGAAAACACCCATTTATTAATACTATAGTAATCAGTGTATTAAGACAAGAATTGAGAATCTTTTATAAGTTTGCTATAAAATATACTTTAATTCAGTCTTGTTTAACTGCTATAAAATATACTTTAATTCAGTCTTGTTTAACTGTACACAGAAATGTAAGAAATATACCAAATATTATGTAGAGATCATACATATGTTTGTTGTCATGGAAACCTGCAAGTTTGTTTTCATTAACACATTCTAAAACAGATCATGTTACAATCCCTCGGTGTTTCATCTTCTTTGTAATTATTATTTTTTATTTTGTTTATAGCGGAAAGGAATGAAAAAACTTGTCTAAATTATTATGTTCATGTTGGAACATGTTATCCATGAAAGATGTAATTTTTTATGGTAAAGGTTAATAATATTGGGGATGACCGTGAATTTCTAATTATGAATGAAGCGTATGATATTGTATGAATGTGATTGGTCGAGAACAATATAATTATAATGCCTTGATGTGCTTGTTTGTACCTGTCTGCCATACATATATTCTATAGAATTAACAAATAAAAATATACAAAATTAAAATCATTTTCAAATTGAATCATGTGAAATAAATCATCTATGTCTTTCATTTAATAGTATAGATTGAAGTTTTTTGTCATATTTTTAGCTCACCTGCCCAAAGGCTATGGTAAGCTATTGCCCTCATGCAGTATCTATTGTCATCAGTCTGTCGTTAAAGTGTCACATTGTAATCTTTAACCCCTTAAATCTTCGGGCTAAATTAAACTGAACATTTCTGGGGTGGTCCACTTTCAACATTGTACGAAAATTGTCCATATCTCCTTTCATAATTGCAATGGTACGAATGGATGTACTCTGAACACACCCATTGACTTTGTTTTGAAGAGAAGCAACCAAATTGCCTCTTATATAAATATACAACACAAGGTAAATATTTCACGGAAACATGTGGAAATTACTTCTTTATAGAGTTACTTTGTAATCAGAAAATGGGAAGCTCACATCACATTTTTTGCCTTCATTAAATCATTGCATATCATTGTATTTTATTTTTACCAATTATTTATTCAGAATTATGTAAATAAATCTTGCATTACCTTGCAAAGTTATTCTGTGTTGTAGGTAGTAAACTGTTTGGATCTAACACAGCTAAAAAAACTGTTTGGGTAGAACACAGGTAGTAAACTGTTTGGATCTAACACAAGTAAAAAAAACTGTTTGGGTAGAACACAGGTAGAAAACTGTTTGGATATAACACAGGTAAAAAACTGTTTGGGTAGAACACAGGTAGAAAACTGTTTGGATCTAACACAGGTAGAAAACTGTTGGGATATCACATGGGTAGAAATGTTGGGGGCAAACATAGGTAGAAGATGACAATGTCTTAATGACAACATGCCCCGTCGCCACATATTTTAAACTAAGCAATTTTGATAATGCAGCTGCCTTTTTGTTTACAATTTATTATACCCCCGCTCCCCGGAGGGGGATATACTGTTTTACCTCTGTCCGTCCGTCCTTCTGTCTCCCCTTCCGTCCATCCAAGATATTTTGCGTCACATTTTTCTCAGTAACTATTGATGGCAGAAATCTGATATTTGGTCACAAGCTTCATATAGGTATGCCATATTGTGGGTAGCATTTTTGGACCTGTCAGATTCCTACTTCCTGTTTGCCGATTTTGTTGATTTTTATACACATTGAACATATATGCACATTTTTTGTCGCATTTTTCTAAGCAACTATTGATAACAGGAATCTGATATTTGGTCACAAGCTTCATAAAGGTATCCCATATTGTGGGAAACGTTTTTGGACCCATCAGATTCCTACTTCCTGTTTGCCGATTTTGTTGATTTTTATACACATTGAACATATATGCACATTTTTTGTCGCATTTTTCTAAGCAACTATTGATAACAGGAATCTGATATTTGGTCACAAGCTTCATATAAGTATGCCATATTGTGGGGAGCATTTTTGGACCTGTCAGATTCCTACTTCCTGTTTGCCGACTTAGTTGGTTTTTATACACATTGAACATATATGCACATTTTTCGTCACATTTTTCTCGGCAACTATTGATGGCAGAAATCTTATATTTGGTCACAAGCTTCATATAGGTATGCCATATCGTGGGAAGCGTTTTTGGACCCATCAGATTCCTACTTCCTGTTTGCCGACATTGTTGATTTTTATACACATTGAACATATAATATATGCCCAATTTTTCGTCACATTTTACTCAGCAACTATTGATGGTAGAAATCTGATATTTGGTCACAAGCTTCATACAGGTACCCCATATCATGGGAAGGGTTTTTTGACCTGTCAGATTCCTACTTCCTGTTTGCCGAAGAGCTGGGGTATCATAAGTGAGCATTAGCTCACAGTTCATCTTGTTAACTCTATAAGAAACGATTATCCAACTACCGTAATTACCCTAATTTTTTCAACGAAAATCTGTTGTGTCCAAAGGACACCATGTCCCGCTAAATAATATAGTTGACTACACAAGATGGATCAGTGTATCATATATGATTGCTATTGGACCAACAACCTCAGAGAAGTTGCATTTACAAAGTATAACATGATAAGGTTAATGTCACATATTATCAACTACACATAATGCCCATCCATCCTACCAAATATGAAAGAAAGCGGACCAACGACCTCAGAGGACTTTCATTCACAGGGGGACAGATGAACGAAAGAACAAACCGAAAAACAATACCCCCCATACTATTGTATGCAGGGCACAAAAATGTTGAGGCTGGACACAAGTAGAAAACTCTGGGAAGAACAGTGGTAGAAAAATGTTTGGTTTGATTTGGTTAAACAAGTTTTTAAGCTCATTCAGTGGGACAAGAGTGGATTTATATAAGTGAGATTTACCGCTATTCTATTTATAGTAACAGCTGCCATGTTGGTAGAGTCATCTAGCATAAATTGAAAGATGACGCCTTAAAGATGATTCAGGTTAATATTGGTTTTAATTCGCCCTGTTGATATTCAAAGTATGAATGTTTAGGAACAAATAATGGATGCCAAGTAATGGCAATAGCTCACATGGACCTATTCACATTTTAAAGAACTTTTAACAAGTTTTTAAAAACCAAAAGGTCAACATAATAAAAAAAACAATAATTTTTAAGAAATTCATGCCAACATTCATTTTTGTGATAGAATGTGTTCTTTTTGTATGGAAGTTGACCTGTGCAGGTTTTTTTTATTGTTTCTTTATACTAGTATATGTATTGCTGTTGGAGATCCAGTTGTCAAGAGTGGAGGGTTGGGATCCAATTAACCAATTTAACCCTGTCACATTTCTGTGCCTGTCTTAAACCAGTACCTGGATTTCCACTGTCAGATGTTTTGTTGTAAGTGAATTAATGTGAGAGGTGATTGTTCGATTGATGATATTGAAGACTTATTGACCATCACGTTTTAAACTTTCTTTTCATATTACATCTATAAAATTCCAGAAGATACAAATTTTAATGGTTAATAATTCAGTTTTATGGACAAGCCGTGTTCAATATTCTTCAGTTAAAATATATTCTGCAATGGCAGTCAGTTAAGATTGTCAGTAGACGGCAGTCAGTTAAGATTGTCAGTAGATACAAAGATAATACCATAAACACCATGTAAAACTTCAATCCACTATGTAGTTTTGAACAAGAGGAATATTACAGCTCAACCAATCAAATTGTATTGTTGGCCATGGCAGCCATATTGAATTTTTGATAGGCACCAAAATCAGATATTCTGATAAGGTCCACCAAAGGAACATTCATGTAAAGTTTGTATCAATTTGGTTTGGTTTGGTTTATGGTGTTTAACTCCACTTCCAACAACATTTCAGTTATATGGTCGTGGTCAGTTTTATTGGTGGAGGAAACCGGAGAAAGTAATTGACAAACTTTATCACATAACGTATCGAGTACACCATGCCTGAGCGGGAATCGAACTCATAACGTTGGTAGTGTTGGGCATTGACTGCATAGGTAGTTATAAATCCATCTACCATACGATGACAACCATGACGACCCCTGTATCAGTTTGACTCAGTAGTTGTGAACATATATTACTTGTGATGACAACCATGACG
>MJUT01020594.1:81287-100249 GCA_002080005.1 Gigantidas platifrons | reverse complement strand
CATATGTGGTTCTATCCCCCATAAACCAGTGTAATATATATGTGGTTCTATCCCCCACAAACCAGTGTAATACATATGTGGTTCTATCCCCCACAAACCAGTGTAATACATATGTGGTTCTAACCCCCCACAAACCAGTGTAATACATATGTGGTTGTATCCCCCCACAAACAAATGTAATACATACGTGTCAACTATTTCCATAACTTTCTGTAATTTCTTCAGTTGCTTTTCCTCCTGTTCACAAACTGTATCCAGTGTTTCTTTCTCATGTCTCATGTTAACAATGTGATCACTTTCATATCTCAATCTGTAATGTAAAATGTATCAATTGTAGTCTATTCAAATATCTATCGAGAAAAATAAAATATTTTCCATCATAATAAATTGTTTATTCTAACATAATAATATTGTGTTAAGCATTGACGGTGCGAAAATAATGCCCAGTGTGGAAGACACCGTTAAGGTGCACGACCCAGCAAGGGAGTAAAAATAGTGGTCATGGTGACGTAGTGCATGACCCCTAGCTGGCCTAAGGAGGAAGACATAGTGAATGACCCACAGGGGAATAGAGGAGTGCACTATGTCTTCCATCATGTCCACTATTTTCTCATGGTCAATGATTAACATAATATTATTATACTGGACGTCTCCCTCTTTGTAAACTGTGGAATAATTTCTAAAAAAAAATCATAAACTTATAAAAAAAAAAGTGTCATCATAATCTGGTTGACTGTTACGAAATATCCATATCTCAAATGATAATGGATCTTTTACTTTTTACATAGATGTTTCTTTCCTCTACCACTGGACTTTTACTGGAGTTGACTGTTTATATGAGTAACACGGTGGGTGCCTTATAAGAAGCAGCAACTACTTACCCTTCACGAACACCTGAGTTCACCCCGGTTTTTCGGTAGGATCCGTGTTGCTCATCTTTTTAGTTTTTTGTTTTGTCCTATTATGTGTCTTTATGTTCTGAGTTGTGAGGTCCATTACGATTTCCACATAAAAACGATGTTCAGTTCGTCTTTACCATTCTTTGTGTTTGTGTGTGTATAGTGGTGAACAACATATATTGTGTTGTGTTGTGTTTTTGTTTTGGTTTTTCTTCGTCTTGTGTACCCTATGTTGCCAGTTTCTCTGGATTGTTTTTGTTTTGGTTTTTCTTCGTCTTGTGTACCCTATGTTGCCAGTTTCTCTGGATTGTTTTTGTTTTGTTTTTCTTCGTCTTGTGTACCCTGTGTTGCCAGTTTCTCTGGATTGTTTTTGTTTTGTTTTTCTTCGTCTTGTGTACCCTGTATTGCCAGTTTCTCTGGATTGTCCTTTAATGATTGCCCTTTCAGTATTCTCTAATGTTTATTTCCTGTCATTAAGTATTATTTAGGATTGTCTATAGACAATCAATTATTTTAACATTACACTCAATCTAAACTGATAAAACTTACTTCCTGTCATTGAGTATTATTTCCTCCTCAGCCATGTCTACTAGTATATTAAGATTATGTATAAGTTCTGGCATTGCGAACGCTTTCTTCTTGGTGGGTTCTGGTGTTATTATGTCTTCATCTTCTTCTGGTCTATCATGTCTCTGAGATATTGAATGGTAACCTGGCAACACAAATAAATAACATGAAAAACATGTCTATAATTCAGTCATACCAGGTGTAATAAGCAATAATTTTACTTTTACATGTATTTGAGTTATCGATGATAAATCAGGCTACCAATAATATCCACTAGGATTTTACTAAATTTTACTTTGAATATTGATGGAAACAAATGTTAATTACAAGATAATTAAATTCAACTTGACATAAATGTATATTGAGAATGATAAGACACTAAAACATTATAATTTCATATTTACTTTTTTACATTAATGAAGTTGACCTATGTCACATTTTCTGTAAAGTATAGGAAATGAATGACATAGGTCAACCATATACCTGCAATGTACAAAAAAATGTGACATAGGTCAATCTCATAAATGTACTGTAAACCATATAAGGTTGGCCTGCATCCATGCATGCAAACTTTACATTCAGATTTAATCGAACTGTGTTTAAAATAAGTATGGAATTAACCATACTAACCCTACCTGTCATAACCTTTTGTTCTTTTCCTGTCATGTCAATAACCTTGACCTTTGATGACCTATTTGGCAGAGTCTTTTTCATCTGACCTCCAGTATCTATAAGTTCTTGGGCAGTTTTGTAAACATACTTTGGTTTTTTCTTTGCAACTGGACCCTGAAAGGAAGCAATAAAGTATAGAATGTGTCAATTGTTTTATTTTTTATAACAGAAATTAATGTTGCATTTAACAGAATAATTATGTTTAGGCAGTTATATGTGAGGTTGGCATTTTACTTACATGTGGAAAACATTTGCACGACGGCATCATTTCACTGAGAGGGGAGGTTTGGGCCCATAATACTAGTTTAACCCTGCCACTTTTTATTGAAGTGCCTGTACCAAGTCAGGAAACTGAGCAGTCTTGTATTTGTGTGTTAGGGGCATCAAATTTGCCTCTTTCTAAGATTTTGATATTAGATTTTGGAATTGTTCCGACAGTGTGGTATTTTTTGTTTTTCATTTTATTATTTCTCGCAATAATCAAATAAATTTGAATGCAACATTTGATAGTACAACAAATTTGATTAGATAAGAGATGTACATGTATCTATGAACATATATCTGTGGATCCTTTCACCAAAGACATGTGTTGCCTTGACAATGTTGAAAATAATCCATAACTTGGATCTGCATGTAAAAACAAAAATATAATCCTTGTTTTCAAACGTTTTAGCCACAAGGTCTTCATCAGTGTTATCTCTCAGATGTAGCAACAGGTAACAGACTTGATCAAATAAAACACTGATGAAGGCATTGTGGCCGAAACGTTCGAAAACCAGGATTTTATTATAAATTTACCCAGCATAAACTGACCCTAAAGAGAAAACAATTTAATAACTAAAAACAATCATTTCAAGAAAAGAAAATAGAACATAAAAGGTGTATGTCCGTAGGTTATTAGAAAGAGAGTTGCAAAGTTCAAGATGAGGTGTGGATTAAATATAATGTTGATGATGACAAGGGATACTTGTTACTAAATGTCAGATCTTCTACATGGGCAATATAATAAATTATCCCATACAATAAAACCTTAGATGTGAAATAAGATATAGTCAAATATGCATTGAGAACACTTCGAAAGTTACTTACCAATGATATACTGGTAAACTGATACGATGGGATAAACAAGGGTGACCACCGACCATGTTAGTCTGGTGACCACTATTTGGGTAAAAATAACACATAAATCTGGTCAGGAGTGTTTTCAGCTGGCTATTTACAACAGGTGACCATACAAGTTTAACTGTAACTGAGTACTCTAAGGTTTCTTCTGTCATACAAGTAACACCACACAAACAGTTTCCTCTAAGGTTTCTAACACCACACAAACAGTTTCCTCTAAGGTTTCTAACACCACACGAACACTTCTTACCTCTGATTTCTTCTTCCACTGATGAAGTTGATTTTTAAATTGTTTATCTTCCTCTTCCTCTGAGTCATAGACAGGGTAATCTTGTAATGACCTCTGTGTTCTCTCTGATCCATAGGCTCCTACAGCAGCTCTTCCTTTACGTAGCTTAGCCTCCACTGGTTGAGTTATTCCTTGTTTGTTTTTACCAAGACCTTTACCTGATTCATAACCCATCTGAAATCATTGTAATAAGTCTTTGTTAATTTACAGGTAAAACCCAGGTAACATTATACAGGAAATCATTGTAATAAGTCTTTGTTAATTTTCAGGTAAAACTCAGGTAACATTATACAGGAAATCAATGTAATAAGTCTTTGTAAAATTACAGGTAAAATTCAGGTAACATCATATAGGAAATCATTAGTTTTTTTTTCATTTACACAATATAGGTTTTTTACCTTTCTGCAATATACCTGAAAAGTGACTCAATCTGTGTTTACAATATAACTCAAAAGTGAGTTATTTTTTAGCCATATCATGGCAAGAACAAGTTACATTTCAATGAGATGATGATGAAGTATGTTTTATACAAGACATACACTGGATATTTATAGTGCTAGCTCATTGTAACAGGCAATCAGTCTTTGTTCTTACTCCTTTAATGCTGGCCCCGGCACCATAAAACTTGAGAATTTACTTAAGTCTGTGAATATTCTCAAATAAGGAAATACTCAAATTTGATTGGCTGAGAACACAGATTTGAGCAAAAAAAGTTTGCTCAGCAAAGAAAAAGTTTTGTGGCATCGGGGCCTGTATCCTTAACAGAGAAGCAACAAATACCAATTTCATAGTCTTTGGTTTGACCAGACCAGGGCTGAACCTATGATCTACCGTACTCACACTAACCATTACACCACTGATGCAGTTTATTATTTTAGTATCAAGTCTGAAATGTGCAAAATGGTCTATGGAAATAAAACCAAACCCAGACACTCCATTCTAAACATCACAATAAATTATTTTACCTTTTGTAACAGTTTCTGACCAATACCTTTTGTATATCTTTCCCATCCACCAAATTCTCTGTAAATATATAAATTATTATGAAACAATGGTATAAGTTTTTGGAGTTGAGGTCTTTTCCAGAAAAGTCTGTGTTTTATATCAGTAATCAAGTTCAGTTTTCTGGTTGAGGATACTGTTTTTGTCAAAAATATATTGATCAAATTTGTTCACCGATTTCATCATTAATTTTTATATTGTCAGCAAATTTTACGATGCTATGGTAATTTTCCTTTCAATGACTGTAGTGCTTTTGCAAATTTTAGGTGTGGGGTGGCTCCAATAAGATTGGAACTGGCCGATATATAAATATAAAACTTGAAGAAAGATGTTGTTTTAACGTTCAAATATAATTGAAGATGAAACTCATAATATTTTACAGTGTCCGGTTAATTTTGATTTTAGAACAATATTTTTACTGAAGTTTTAAAAGTTAATAGAAATTTTAAGAGTTTGTCAGATTGTCAGAAAATGGTATTTTTATTTTCGAATCAAGATGTTTTTAGAATAGTTGCCAAAACCTGTAATTTTATCTTAAAAGATTCTAAATAGAGTAAATGAGGTTTGCTATTTAATGGCAAGTGGGCAATTTTTCAGCTATATCATGCAGAGAACAAGCTACATTCAATGAGATGGTGATGATATCAGCTTGGACTAAAACAACATGGTAATTTGGATTTTTATAGTGCTAGCTCACTGAAACAACAGACCGTGGATAGACATGTCTCTGCACTCTTTATACATTATCCGAGCTAACCAGTCTTTGCTCTTACTCCTTAATGCTATGTGTAAAGCATTGAATACCAATTTCATAGTCTTTGACTTGACCCGACCGGAGCTCAATCCCACTATCTACCACATTCTAGACGAGCATGCTAACCATTACACCACCGATGTGGTTTATGACCCGACCGGAGCTCAATCCCATTATCTACCACATTCTAGACAAGCATGCTAACCATTACACCACTGATGTGGTTTATGACCCGACCGGAGCTCAATCGCACTATCTACCACATTCTAGACAAGCATGCTAACCACTACACCACCGATGTGGTTTATGACCCGACCTTATGTATATTAATTAATTTTTAGATATACTTACTTAGATGGGTCTTTTTGACCACGATAACCACCAGGCTTAGGTCTTCTTTGTCTTGGTACAGGAACACTCTCGTCACTGTCAGAATCCTGTAAGATAACGGTTTATTATTGTTTAGTTAGGCCTTAAAACAAGACTAAATGACTTATTAGGAAATGTATTATTCATAAATTGCTGTAACAGGCAAGATGGATCTTTGAAAAATCATAAACTTATTTTAATTTAGTGATCAAGGACATATAAAAATAAACAATTGTTTGTTTTGCCAGGGATACGACACTAGAAATAAAGAATAGATTTGTCTATAAATATCAAAATACACTGATGTTATATTATTTATATTTAATTTGATCGATCAACATATTAAAAACAGCACTACAATCACTTTTTGGGCATTTTTCTATTAAAACAATATACCGGTGTAGCCTTTATAACAAGTTACTTACTGTAAACTCAGGTTCTTCTTCTTCCTCTTTTTTCGTCACTTTATCTTCCTGTTTAAATCCTCCACTGATGAAGCCTATCGGGGCAGTCATATCTTTCTTCCGTCTGTTGGACCTTCCAAAACTAGGTCGTTCATCATCACTATCGTCATCAGCCCACATACCTGAAAATTATTAAATTTGTTAATAATACCTTATAAGTAACTCAATTAAAATTTAATTAAATCTTTTGTGGTGTGGTACATCTACATCTAACAACATCATGGTTCATATTTTCAAACTACCAATCAGCTATGAGCCAACCAAATCTTGAGGTATAATTCTTACAATCAGGATATTATATGTCACAGTAAATTGAGTGTTATTGTTGTTAAACAACAATCACCGCCATATAACAAGGAAGTAATAATAATTGTGTACAAATGTAAACATGTTTTAATAAAATAGCTTTTATATTCAATGTATATGTATGTATAAGAGATATTTACCTGAATTTTAGATATATTTTCTTTCATGTCCACTTACATTTAATTATAAATCCTTTAATGTTTACCTGAGTTTTAGATTGATTTTATTTAATGCTCGCTTTCATCTAAATTCTTAAAAATCAAACTTTTCCTTCAGACAAAGTATTTTTTTTGTTGAAATGTTTCATGTATCATAGATTACCAAAGTCTGTCTCACCTTACCAGACATTAGATATTTAAATATCAATAATAAATGTAATTACCATATATAGCCTGATTCTTAGTCTGTCTTCTTCCCCCTCTTGGATAAAATTCGTTGGCCAAATCATCTTCTGTCACTTCAAATCGTTCAACTTCTGGTGAAGACATGACTTGTGATCAACAACCTGAAAACCAAAGCAGGAAGTAGAATACATTTTGCATATGACAGTAATACATCCATTATTTCAAACTATGCTATAAAGCATTAGATCAATAAGTGCAGGCATATAGGGTACCGGTAAACTGAGAAACGAAATGAAACGAAAACAAAATCCAACGAAATCTGTAAAGTAAGAAAACGAAATCCAATGAAATGAAATGAAATCTGTAAAGTAAGAGAACGAAATATAACGAAAAGAAACGAAATCTGTTAAGACAGAAAACGAAATCCAATGAAAAGACTGAAATGAATTGACGTTCAACAGGGTTCGTGAAATTGCATGTGGGTTTGGTGGTCCTAGTGAAAAGAATGTCAGTCCTCATTAATTTGCTATTGCAAAATACCAAACTTGTGTCAGTCCTTGGTAAAATCTGCTCAAATTTTGCTGGTCATGTCTGACACATTTGCAGAATTAAAATAATAACCATACCATTGTCAACAGTCAAGATGACGAATGTTTTATATAATGTTTAATATTTACATTTTTAACTTGTTCAAGGAACCATTGGCTATTAACAGTATGGCCTACTTAGTATAACTTTTAATCCTGCTTCTATAGGAGTATTACCCAATCTATTTGTATTTGGGATAGCTTAAAATGGGAAACTAAATTTTGTTCATTTTCGGCTTTAAATTTAGATTAGCTTTAATCCCAGGGATGCATTTCTTTTAGGTGAATCTGGAACATGTTTCTGAATCACATAATTGTTTTGTTGCTTTTTTAATCTAAAACAGAAACGGGTTTTCAAAACATGCGAAACATAGGTGACCCATGTTTCAAATCGAAACATGAACTGGAACCGGTCCAAAAATTAGTTTGTTTTTGATAGAAATACACAGTCAATGGATATAAGTATTCATCACCCTCGATTTTAGGCTATATATTTCATATAAAACCACATTTTTCAAAAAAATTGTTGTGAAGTAATTTCTAAACAGATTTTGATCATTTTTGCACCAGAAGAAGCAGAAATATTAAAAGATTTTTTTTTTTATTTTAGAATGATTTTCCGTTAGATTGCCTTTAATAAATTTATTTTCTTATGCTTTAAAGACAATTTTGGTTTTCTGACGTCAAATTTGCTATATATTTTAACAAAAATAAAATCGGAAAAAATCAACATTTGTGTTTAAATCACCAGAAAACAAAAACCATGCCGACAAAAATTACTACGAATTCTGTGTGTCTTGAAATAAATTTCATAAAAATCTGCCCATACATGTAGATAGCTTTAAAATATTTTTTTGGTTTTATATGTAATATATAGTAAAAAATCGACTTGTTGACGAATACTTATGTCCATGGACTGTAGCTGCAACATACTTTTTGGAGGCCATCGCTTAATGTTTCATGAAACATAATTTTGAAACATACCATTTTTAAAGCAACAAATAATGATTTTGTTTTCTGGAACAATGAAGTGAAACATGTTCCAGATTCACCTAAAAGAAATGCACCCTAGAATGCTTTAAAATCTAAACCTTTTGTTAGCTGCTCACCACATTATGTTTTTCTGGGTTGATTTTTTACATTCGAACCTCAGTGCTACCTAGGTTATTTTTTATATTGGTATTTTACAGCCGTTTTTGCATCTATTTTTTTGTGCAGTATTTATTTGAAGCCTTTACAATTGTCGCTTTTTATGTTCTGTTATATCATGCCTTTTGTTGACTATATAAAGTATTGAAAACTTATTAGCCTTAATTCCTATTGCCATAAGCTCGAATCCCAGTGGAACAAACCTGGATATGTCTAAATCTCATTTTGTATCCATCGTCAACTAATTCAATCACTTTCTGTAACAGGAGCGTGTTTGGATATGTCTCGCTTGGTGGTTGCCAAGCAAAAAGCTCACAGACAGACACAGGATCAAAAGTTATACTTTTTTATTTTTCAAACATCAAAGTTAGACTAAGTAGGCCATACTTTTTTTTCTCTTTATTTTTTTTTTAGTAGGCCATACTGTTAATAGCCAATGGTTCCGTGAACTAGTTGAAAAGTAAACATTTAGCATTATATAAAACATTCGTCACCTTGACAATGGTATGGTTATTATTTTAATTCTGCAAATTTCTTATAAAATTTTATTTGCAGAAGTTTGTCAATGTTTAAATACCATAAATATATCACAAATAGCCTTATTATTACAAAATATATCAATAAAACATATCAACATAAAAATAAATGTCTATTTTTGACAGGCAGGTTCCCAAAAGGGAGATAATTTAAACACAAATCGAACAAACCTGTAAAACAATCTTCCCGAAAGAGTTTAATTCTTGGGTCACACGCATATCAATTATCTGCTGTCAAATTTTTGCGATTTACTCATAAATTCTGCTTTTGAACAGATTTTTAATGTTATGCAGTTGATTTTTTTTAAATAAAGTGGCATATTAAGTAAAAATATTTAATCCAAAAATTTTATGATATTGTGGTGTAATATTACTTTCAACTTTTGGCCACGTATTCAAAGAGTGCGTTTTACAGGCCAAGAACGGGACACATACATGTATTCTATGATGCAGTGTAGCCAGGGGCATACTTGAGCCGACTTAGGTTGCAGGGCAATTTCTTGCCCTTTTAGAGATAATTTCAGATTGGTGGCCTCAACTTGTTTTTCACTCTTTGAGCGGGTGGTTGTCTCTTCGACGTATTCATCGTACATACATTCCCTACTCTATGATAGTCGATTGAAAGTCGAATTACAGTATAAGTCGAAATAATTAATAAGTTACAGATTTTGTTTCATTTCGTTGGATTTCGTTTTCTTACTTTACAGATTTCGTTGGATTTTGTTTTCGTTTCGTATCTTTTCATTTCTCAGTTTACCGGTACCCAGGCATATACAGAACCAATCTAATTAAAATTATATCTCTGCTCTTGCTTCCTATTTTCTATCGGCTGTTTACCAGTAGCCATGTGGGAGATTTGAAAATGCTCCTTTAGGGGTCGCATTAGGGGTCAACATGAATGTACAATGTATTATAAATTGATCCAATCAGCGACTCTTCAACAAAATCCAGCAAATAAGACAAGCATATCAGGCCTCTACATTAACATTTTTTTTAACTTGTCCCTTCGGACAACTAACTAAAAAAAAGTACTTGTCCGACTCAATCTTTTAGTTGTCCGAAAAAATTAATAAAAATTACAAAAACTAGAGAATAATTATCAGCAATTTGTGTAAAATGTTTTGGTTATTGTCTGTTAAGGTCATTAATATAAATACTAACACTAACAGACATTATGATTATGAAATCTTTAATCAACAAGTTAACATACACTTAGACATAAGTCATAAAGTCATTGGTATCAAACGATGCCATCATGGTACGAGTGTCTAATCATCAATTTCTAAGTTTGGTTCTTGAATAGCAATCCCATCTAAGCGGTAATCGTATAAATGTGGATTGAATCCAGGATGCTTTGCAGGGATGAAAACTAAAATTATGAACCTAGTAGCCAGTTGGGCTCCTGAAATTTAAAATCCAGGGGCCTAGGCATATATATAAAATACAAGAAAGTCACCCTGCCCAAATTTAGTAGTAAATAGTTAAAAAGCTGTCTTAACTGATTTGTTCTGGGTTTTTTTATTATCTATTCAATGTCACATTTTTATTTCTGTCTACCTTGACTATTTGAGTCTTGCATACCAGTGATTTTTTATACCCCCCCCCCCTTTTTCCTTTTGAAATAAATTTGACTGCTGTAATCAAATACCACACAAATTGTAATAACTCATATTTGTGTAATTAATCTTCAGCAGAAGAACGATGTCTCTGTCAATTTGCTCAATGGTCCAACTATATATAGCTTCGGAATGAAAATATAGCACAAACGTAAATTGCCAATGTCAATCAAAAACTGAAGAAAGTAGAGGTTGTAATTATCATTTGCCAGACCTCAATTCAGAATTGGAGTAAAGCTACTGTAGTTTAAAGCCTATTTTTTAATTGGATATGCATTAACACATGTCTGGATGTAAATAAACAGTGCGATAGATAGTAATATTAACCCGGTGTCGAGTATAAAATACGAATGTGGATGGATAAATATCCGGAAGCTCCCATGCATTTCAACGAAATTTGAATTGCCAATCTTCGCATATATGAACATATTTGATATGAGAACTATGATTTTATGTCACTGAAATGAGAAAAAATTAATTAAAAGTTTGTTTTGTTGAAAGTAGCTTCAAACAAAAAGTTCGGTCAACATTTACCATAGCACAATACCGCATTGCGTCCCCTTTCCAAAATGGTGCCAAAATGTTGTTTCGGAATGTCTCTTGTTTCACCGTAATAATTAGCGATAGTGTACTTCAATGGAAACCAATATTTTTAAACACATTAAAATAATTATTTACGAAGTTTATGCCTGTAAAAATGATAAAGCAACACATTTTTATCAGAGAAAATAATCTTCAAAAGGTAGGACAGTCATTTTTTCACTTGTCCCGTTGGACAACCGTGGTACAAGATCTACTTGTCCGACGTCAGTTTTCACTGGTATCGGACAATCGGACAAACGTTAATGTCGAGGCCTGCATATGCATTTTGGAAACACAATAGACACTGAATGTACTGTTGTTGACCCCTGACAGATTGTGTTTTACATGACAACACGCAGCACTTTTCAGAAATCAATTCCCATCACTTTTTTATGTATTGAGACTGAGAGTAACTCCGTCAAGGAAAACCAACTGAAAAATCAACCTAGGCAAATATAGACGTCATAGATATTATAGAATATTAAAAATAAACAACACAACTATATAGAAATAGGAGAAATCGGGTGCTTTGTCCTGATAATTTACCAGCATATACAACTTGCTTTGTAACTGAAAAGTCTAAAATAAAGGCCTGTTTTTTAATTCTTAACCATTAACCTGGTCTTAAACATTTTTACGGTTGAGTGTTTTTTTTTCGGTGTGGCTTTAACCATGCGGTTAGATGGTTAAATAACATCTTAACCGGGATCGAAGCACGGTTGAATATGTTTTAACCTTGTTAATTACCAGTATATGTTTGTAATAGGAACATCTGTGTATTATAGACCCATTTCCAAGTTGTTTATTGACATTCTGCATTGTTGTCATACATGTGAACCTTCCGGCGGGAGCATTATTCTCCCGAATTTGAGGGTCCCTTCCGTCTCTCCCGTCAACTTTCAAAATCTTCCGCCCGTGAAAAAAATCAAGTACAAAAAATCTTGCCCTACATTTTGCGATCAATATTTCTGGAAATTCCCCATTTGGAACTCCCGCGCTGAAGAAAAACACAGAGAGATATGAATGATATCCGGTTATTGATCTATTTGACACCTTTACAGGTAAACCGTGTCATGATGGTGATTAATTAAGGTGTTGATGATTATACAATTATCCACTGATTGACAGTTAATTGGGTATAAGGAAGTGTGTTTGTGGCACATGCTTAGATGATTAGAAATGTGATGGCGGCAATTAAAAATAGTTATAAAGTGACAAAATAAACCGTTGTGCAGACACGAGTCGGTCAACCTTTGATGCCGAGAAAACTTCTTATTTCGATCAAACATGCAATGAATTCATCTCAGATTGAGTTGTTATGGCTTATTTGAGACCAAAGCCGATCAAAGTATTTGCGACTTTCACTTGCTGTGATTATATCTGTGACTTTTTAAGGGTAAATTCTGTGACTGCATGTGATGAATAGTGACTTTTTAATTTTAGTGATCTATGACTTTATTGTTCAGAACATTCTGCCTTCATTCTTATTGCTTTGTTATAACCTTATGATTATGAATGATTATGAATAAATTATAAATAAAGCTTTTATCCTTCATTCATCATATGAAACACTACTTAAGACAGAAATGTAAACAATACATATTAAAGTGGGATGCAGTTGGTTCAATACTGAAACAAACAAAAGAAAAACATCAATAAACAATAAAAACATGCATCAAATACGTCGATAAAAAATCTCCAGTTATGAGACCAAATCTCCAGCCAAAAATTTGCAAATCTCCAGTTGTAGCATAGCAACTCTATCACATGTATGTGTTGTATTTGTTTATAAAGAATTCAATTATTTTATTTGTTTTTTTTTTTTGTGTTGTTTTTGTTTGTGTGCTTAAAGGAAAACTCCATGGTCTTAACAAGTTAGCGTGAATATTTAAATGACATTAACTAAAAGATATTTGTGTTAATGACTGTTTAAAAATAATATACCGTAAGGTAGAATTTAGTGATTGAAGTTGCCTGTTGCACCAAACAATGGGGGTCGCCATTTTTCAACACTCTACAATGTGAGGAGACAAGGGACATAATCCATTCTCGGATTATACCTACAATTAAAGCTCTTCCGAAAGAGCCGTGACGTATTAGTGCCGGTATCGTATATTATATCAGCATTGATCAAATGCAATTTTATCATTAAAAATTATGTAATTCGTAAAATAACGTCTTATATTTATCTTTGATATTTACAAAATCATTATGACTTTATGTTAAGCATTTTATTGCACTAACGAAATGAAAAGGGAATATGTGAGAAGAACTTTTTTGTGTGATTGCCCTTGTCAACCCATCGACCAATGACCTCGAAAAACACGGGAAAGTACGACAGCATTGGGGACAAAAAAGAAATAAAAGCATGTGTACGCATAAACCGAGTTAAAACTGACAGTTATTTAATATATACGACCAATCACGTAAAACATGAAATTCTCCGAGATGAAATTATACGTAGACCCTCCCCCCTCCCAATACAAATAAACTCCTTTGTTTCATGAAAATGTAACATTGGATGGGAATAATAAGAAAAAAATTAGAACGATATAAGATTATAAACATTGTATTGCAGTTGATCTTATATTAAAACATAACCAAACGGGCATGATGTTGGGAAGAGTCAGATACATGTTATTTATTCAACTAGCATGATCAGTCAGTATGACGTCACATAAAGAGGCGTTATGGCTGCTTACACTACGACAGAAAATTCCAAATATTCACATTTTTAATTAGGTGTAATAAAGGTGCTTTTTTTTTAAATAATAAGTTATTTATGAATAAAAAGTTATAATGAATTGAATTAAAACGACTTTTCAACTGACTGGAGTATTCCTTTAAGAGTTGAATTGTTTTATTTGTTAATGAAGAATTAATTATTAAATTAACTTTGTTAAAACATAATCAATGAACTAGAAAATTTCTCTTAAATATTGTTCTTCAACCATTGCGTTTTTTATTTATCTTAAACGTGTTTATGGTTCATGATTTAAACATGTTGTAGTAGGTTGTTTTCAGTCATAAACAAGTTTGAGAATAAAAAAACAGGCCTTTAATGGCTTTAAAAAGGAGGAGGCATATTCTATGTCCTTTGTGAAATATTATCGTGCAATATTATATTATGTTCAGTACCTCGAAGCTAGTGAACAACTTGTGAAATGTAATTTGGACGACTTTGGTGTGCAATGATAGAAGCCAACATGTAAATAAAAACAGGGTGATAAAAATAAAATAATTACCAAAACGTTTTCGTCTAAGTTAAATGTGATTTCTAGCACAATAGTCTTTATTAGTTATTTTAAACATATTGTTGATTTTGTAGTAAATCTATACTATATTTCTCAAATTCGGAATAGGGGAGAAACAAATCCGTGTATTTATTGAATATAGAAGGGCCTGGGTGAAATAATAGACAAACGTATATTTTGTTCAAGACCCACACACACATCGAAAAATGAAAAGAGTTAAAGACCTTACCCACAAAACCCCGTTTAAATTTAGATAAAAATTAGATGAACCAAAGATTTGCATAGTAAAATCTCGGTCTATATAATTACCCCAAAACACCCAAAACTACCCAAAAACACCAAAAAACAATGAAATTAAGGAATAAAATTCAGAGATTTACATGTATTTCCTTTGTAAATTGTTTTGGTTTTTCTTAAGAAAACAAAGTAGAATTTGATATTTGCCTGATTGATTGATTGATTGATTGATTGATTGATTGATTGATTGATTGATTGATTGATTGATTGATTGATGTTTAACGTCCAGCCAGCAATTTTTCCGCTATATTCAGGACGAGAATATTTTAAACGCCACGGGACTCGAAACAAGGAAATGTGATGGGTAGGGACGGAGAATTTTGCCTGTGCAACAGGTATATGGACCACTCATCACGCCGTCGTTGAATATCGAGACCTTTTGATTTTTTATTTACAAAATTTTTGTAAATACGGGAAGTTGAAGTTGTGTTGCCAAAAATCACACCGTCATTGAATATTGAGACCTTTTGATTTTTTATTTACAAACATGTTGTTGAATAATTGGAGATTTCGGAAAAAAATGTATTATCCTTTCAAATTTTAATATTTAATAAATATTTAACATTGAATTGTATACCACCATACCAAAAAGATCAAAGAGTAATAATTGTGTAATATGATGCTCGTCTAATTGTTTTTTGTGTTAGTTGTTAGTCAAAACAGAAGTATGTTTTGAGAATTTTAAAGAAAAACATGTGCATCCTGTACACAATGGATCACAGAAACTGAGGACGGAAATTAAACGCAATGAATTGGCTTGTGTTTGGAGAACACTAAACAATCAGATAGAATGTTTTAACTGAAACAGTTTTACTAAATTTTCTGAATTTCAATAAAACCCGGAGATGATAATTTTATGTGACAATCCTAGTTCTTTTTGGCAACACAACTTCAACTTCCCGTAGACGGTAATTATTTCTTTGCTCACCCCTTTGTCATTTTCATCTTGTAATTATGTAGTTGGCTGTTTCTAACGAAATACTTAACTCAAACACCCTGCTCTCTTCACGCGTGGTTTGCTATGTCACACGCACGGACACTTGAACATCGTCTCGAGGTAGGTTTATGCAGTTGTAAAATAAAAAAAAGAAAAAGAAAAAAAAAGGGAAACTAACAAAACCAAGTAGTTCACCGAAGGACCCACATATCAGACTTCATTGTTAACATACATTCATTGCGTGGAAACCTGTCAGTTTTGCAAACACTTATGTTCAAGTATCCATGCGTGTGACGTAGTTTAGTTTAAACATATTTTTATTTGCTAAATATAACAAATGGGGATCGGACACAAGTTTTACCAACTTATGAAGTCTTCTCCCGAATACAATAATTTACAATATGGATTAGCATGCGAAATGAAAGGATATAATATGCATATAATAGCATAGAGTTAAATAAACAAAGAATGATTATATACAAAAACATAGGTCTAGACAATATACGATAAAAAAAAGAAAAAAAAGAAAAGAGAATAAATACTTTTGGAGATGTGTGTTGGTTCTTTAGATCATTTAGACAATTGTAAATCTTTTGGCGTCTTTAATATATTTAAAAGCATGTTTAAAAATAGTTGTATTTTCTTGATATGTTAGGAGATCACTTCCTTTTGTCAGTAGATTTACATCAATATTAATGTTATAAGGTAGCCAGTTGAGACTATTAAATAATATTTCCCTATTATCTGTATATTTGTCACAATCAAAAAAGAAATGGTGAGAATTTTCACATGGTGCGCCACAGTTACAGGAAGCATTTGATAAAATTTTAACTTTACATAAATCGTAATTCAAGAAGGATGCATTGCAACGAAGTTGTGTTAGAATTATGTTTAGCTTTCTAGGACCATAAGAATAGTATCTCGGAATTGGCACTGAGATTGAACTACGGATTGCCTTTTTAAATTTAGGTAATGTGTCAAGATTACGTACTGTAAGATTAAGGCTATTCCATTCCCTTACTGTAGCTGGGACAAAAGAATCTCTAGTTAAAGATAGTCTACAGAATGGAACAATAATGTCGTTGCCATTTCGAAGGGGATAAATAGTCGTACTTTGGATTGTTGGGGGAATAAGATCGAGTAAATAAGAGGGTGTGCTACCGTTTTGGATATTATATAATAATTGGAGCTTTCTCCTAGTTCTTCTTTCTGCCCAATCTCTCGCAGCCAGTTTCTCTATATAGATATTCTGTGTTGGTAAAGATTGGAAGTCCGGTGATAATTCTAGCTGCCTCCAACTGTAGCCTCTCCAATTTGCTCGAATTAGAGACACCACAGTTGTCCCAGACCTCACATGCATACTCAAATATTGGTCGAATGTAAATTAAGTATAATTTCTCTAAATTTTGTCTATTTAATTTATATTTTAGTTTACGCAAAACACATATGTGTTTAGAGACACTTTTTATTAAATTTTCTACATGTTTATTCCATTTTGCTTCCTCGCTAAATGTTATCCCAACATGTTCATGATCTGATGTAAGTGGAATTAATTTTCAATCAAAATAAAAATAAAAATTTGTTGAGTTTTTTACATTTTTAAAAAGCATGATTTCAGTTTTGTCTGGGTTGAAAGACAT
Organism: Gigantidas platifrons; assembly: GCA_002080005.1. NCBI lineage: Eukaryota > Metazoa > Mollusca > Bivalvia > Mytilida > Modiolidae > Gigantidas > Gigantidas platifrons. Next base: position 82,863 of record MJUT01020594.1, on the reverse strand, counting down.
CAACCTTCTCTTTGACCAGTCACCAAGTTCATGTAGATCATGATTTATGACATATTTTATTTGATCTTCATCTTGGCTTAGCAAACCACCCGTGTTAGGTACACGTTTGGCATGAAATTTACGGGTGGGATTTAATATATAAAGCATGTGTAAATTGTACCGACTTCACTTCTTGTCTGTGTGTCTGTCTGGATGTTTGTCTTTGTTACCAGGGGTAAGTAATTATATGATTGTTGGTTGAAATAATTTATATATTAATGGTTAAATCGTAACTTTAATGTGAATTATAATCATCTGAAGTGTATATGCTTTAGTGGGGCGGACGAGCCGTGTCCAGCAGTCTGCTGCAGGCAGCAGATCTACCTGCACGGGCCGGACCAGCTGTGTCCAGCAGTCTGCTACAGGCAGCAGATCTACCTGCACGGGCCGTACGAGCCGTGTCCAGCAGTCTGCTGCAGGCAGCAGATCTGCCTGCAAGGGCCGGTCGAGCCGTGTCCAGCAGTCTACTGCATGCAACAGATCTGCCTGCACGGGGCGGACGATCCGTGTCCAGCAGTCTGCTGCAAGCAGCAGATCTGCCTGCACGGGCCGGACGAGTCGTGTCCAGCAGTCTTCTGCAGGCAGCAGATCTGCCTGCACGGGGCGGACGAGCCGTGTCCAGCAGTCTGCTGCAGGCTTAGGCTTAGGCTTACGTTGTACGTTGTACGTTGCGCATGTGTAGCTTCAGTATTCAAAGTCGAAGGGACTGTGTAAATCCTCTCAAGAAAAGTTGATATCCATACGGCATACAATCCAAAACTGAGGGAAGGAAGCTTACCAAAAACATACAGATGGGCACCTAATCCCTTCCGTGGAAGGATGACTACATAGAATTATAACTGAACTTCACCTTAACCAAGGTAAGTCTCGTTTAGTTATAAATTTTATTACGTCATTCCACTTCCGAGATCAGGTGAGACTTCAAAGCGCACAAACCCTGAGAATGATAAAAAAAACCCAGCACCAATAATATCCAAAAAGGTAAGTCCCTCCTATATACAGCAACCCAAAGTACAAGTCTATTTACATTTTGAAAATAGCATTATGAAACCGTTGGTTTTCCATTTCGATGGGCTTCTTGTAATATTTGGCAAAAGTTCGAGCGTTAGTCCAACCTGCTCTTTGCATGTTTTTTTCAACTGGAATAGCAGTCTGATAAGCCTTAGAAACAACTGCTGATCTAGTACTATATGATGAATAAGATTTGAGATCTATTCCTGAACGTGACATAACAGTTTTAAGCCATCTACTAATAGTTTCACGTAATACAGGTCCAAACGGTTTCACATAACTTATAAATAAATTCTTACAATTACCATGGAGTTTTTCGGTCCTTGATAAATACTCCTTCAACAACAAAAATAACACTTAATGTCCTGTTCTAAAAAAGCCTCTTTATATCCAGGCCTACTCTGTTTTAGTAAACCAGAATAAAATAAAGTAAAACACTTAGCTCCTTTAACCATATTGTCAATTCCTAGTAGATGTAGAGACTGTGTTCTACAGGCTGATGATAAACTAGTAGATGTAGAGACTG
>MJUT01020594.1:50300-61995 GCA_002080005.1 Gigantidas platifrons | reverse complement strand
TTTTATTTTTTTCTTAGAAGGACTTATCAAACCAATTAAAGTTTTTTAGATTTGTTTTATGTTTATGGTGTTTTATGCCACTTTCAACAATATTTCAGTTGTATTGTGGTGGTAGTTTTATTGGTAAAGGAAATTAGAGAACTCAGAGAAAACCACCGACCTATTTCAAGTCACTAATAAACGTTATCACTTATCAGATAATGTTGCATCAAATACACCTTGCCATGGACTGGGTTCGAACTCACAACATTTGTGGTGATAGGCACTGATTGCACAGGTAGTTGTAAATCAAACAACAATATGATCACGACCACAACAGATCCCTCTCAAAATTTTGTATATATGAATATTTTTTAAACATTTTTTAAAGAAAACCTGAAACAAAGGAAACCATAACATAATTTAGTTCTAGATGTTCTTCTTGGGAATTCTGAGTTTGAAGGCAGCAAAAAAAAGTAAATGAAAGCACCAAAGATGATGTTAAATGATCGAACTGCTTGCATGTAGATTTTTTGTATGCTATGCGCAATCGCAAAATATCGGTATACTTCTAGAAAAAGATGTCAAACTTTGAAATAGTAAATTGAGAGCAAACTCCAGAGACATCAATATGTTATTCACATAAAACAGCTTTTTATCCAAAGTTCCAGAATATGTTACATTTTCTTGTATATACATTTGCATATATATAATAGTGAAAATTTTGTCAGCATGGCCAAGAGTGAAAGACCTTGGTAAGTCTGCTATTAACAGGAAACCTGCATATAAGTAGCCGATTTTAAGGGGGATTTATAATACCCGGTATATGAATGTTGCATGCATGCTCTTTCTGATATTTAAGTTACTCGTCCTCTTACAATTGACTCTATATATGGACTATATTTTTGTCCGGGCGGAAGGTTGCGACACATGTTGTGTAAAGCAGTGTCTTCCGGTTTGTATGAACACTAGCATTAAATGATATCTCACTTGCGTTCGATCGTTTAAAAATGACAAACTACATATTTTGACAAAAGTTTCCACTGTTTTATGTTATTTTAGACATGTCAATTCTATGATCATACTATATTTTCATCAGAAAGTATTTTTCCTCCTCAATTTTACAGTTAGTGTCTAAAAAGGAAATATTCTTTTTTTTTCTAATAGTAACAATAAATAAAAAAAAACATTCTATTTAAATATGAAATGAGAAATCTAAAAAAATTCTTGTAAATTTCAGGTATATTGGTATTTGAATATTTGAAAATTTCATGTATACTGGTATTTCAATATTTGTAAAATTTTCAATATTCATAATCCACATTTGGGGAATACGTTCAGGTAATTTAATTTACAGATTGTTGATGATTTAAACAAAAAACAAAAAAAACATTGAATATTTTACTCATCTTAGATATTATATAAATGTACTATTAATTGAAACAAGATGTGCACAGTAACACTGATTTCCCCTAAAAAAAAATAAAATTATTCTTGTAAGGTTTTAATGTTCATTTTCTACTTTATTCACAATAGGGGTAAAACTTTAGAAATTTTAATTTACAGACTGTGGAAGCTTTTTATAGTACTTCTATTTCACTACTTAAAATCCTTCTATACTAACAATACTGTATGACTCAACACTATATATAATTTCTTTATAAATATAATGTTTCTGTACAAGATTTTTTTAAGATAAATATATGCATGTTTTTTCCCCTCAAAAATAAAATGCTTTAATCTCCTAGATATGGTATATATTTTAAAAGTGAATTAAGTGAACAGTATGACATTTCTATTTTGATTATTTTCTAAATGTTAAACATTGTTTGTCCTTTTTCTTTTGACCATTGTATTGTCGGTCTTTTGATTTCTGACTTATGTTTATCCTTTTGGTATCTTCAAACTTTTCTTTTGACTGTTTCATACCTTGATTGTTTTTATGTACATTCAAAGGTGAGAGGTTATTGTTGATTTTGTTATAGTCCTGTTCAAATCAACAGTTGGGGGGGGGGGTCCCATTAACCAATTTAACCCCACCACATTTTTGTGCCTGTCCCAAGCCAGAACCTGGATTTACAACATAATATGTTATGGTCTTTTTAGTGTTCAGTGAGTTAAGATGAGAGGTGATTGTTCATTTTGGTGATATTGTTGGAATTGTTAACCATCACTGTTTAAACTTTCTTTTCATAAAAATCTTTTCCATTTAAATTCTAGAAACACTGATTAATTAGATTATACAACAAATTACCTTTCTTGTTGTATTTTGTTCTAGTGTGGGGTCTGCTGGTTACCCTCTGATCTAAGACCTGTTTGTAAATCTATGGTACCAGTCTGTAGATTAGCCTCTCATCTACGATCTGTTTGTAACTCTCTGGTGCCAGGCTGTTGGTTAGCCTCTGATCTAAGATCTGTTTGTAACTCTCAGGTACCAGCCTGTTGGTTAGCCTCTGATCTAAGATCTGCTGTCAACTCTCTTGTGCCAGTCTGTTGATTAACCTCTGATCTAAGATCTGCAGTCAACTCTCTTGTGCCAGTTTGTTGATTTGCCAATGATCTAAGACATGTTTGTAACTCTCTTGTGCCAGTCTGTTGGTTAGCCTCTGATCTAAGATATGTTGTTAACTCTCTTGTGCCAGTCTGTTGGTTAGAATTAGATCTAAGATCTGCTTGTAATTCTATGGTGCCAGTCTGTTGGGTAGCCTCTCATCTAAAATCTGTTTGTAACTCTCCTGTGCCAGTCTGTTGGTTAGCCTCAGATCTAAGATCTGTTTGTAACTCTCTTGTGCAAGTCTATTGCATAGCCTCTGATCTAAGATCTGTTGGTTCATATTTGTTGTCAGTCTGCTAATTAGCCTCTGATCTAAGATATGTTGGTAACTCTCTTGTGCCTCTCTGTTGGTCTAGCCTCTGATCTAAGATCTGTTGTCAACTCTCTTGTGTCAGTCTGTTGATTAACATCTGATCTAAGATATGTTTGTAGCTCTCTGGTGCCGGTCTGTTAGTTAGCCTCTGATCTAAGATCTGTTTGTAACTCTACGGTGCCAGATTGTTGGTTATCCTCTGATCTAAGATCTGTTGTTAACTCTCTTGTGCCAGTCTTTTGGTCTAGCCTCTGATCTAAGATCTGTTGTCAACTCTCTTGTGCCATTGTTGATTAGCTCTGATCTAAGATCTGCTGTCAACTCTCTTGTGCCAGTCTGTTGATAAGCCTCTGATCTAAGATATGTTTGTAACTCTCTTGTGCCAGTCTGTTTGTTGGCCTCTGATCTAAGATATGCTGGAAACTCTCTTGTGCCAGTCTGTTGATTAACCTCTGATCTAAGATCTGCAGTCAACTCTCTTGTGCCAGTTTGTTGATTTGCCAATGATCTAAGACATGTTTGTAACTCTCTTGTGCCAGTCTGTTGGTTAGCCTCTGATCTAAGATATGTTGTTAACTCTCTTGTGCCAGTCTGTTGGTTAGAATTAGATCTAAGATCTGCTTGTAATTCTATGGTGCCAGTCTGTTTGGTAGCCTCTCATCTAAAATCTGTTTGTAACTCTCTTGTGCCAGTCTGTTGGTTAGCCTCAGATCTAAGATCTGTTTGTAACTCTCTTGTGCAAGTCTATTGCATAGCCTCTGATCTAAGATCTGTTGATTAGCCTCTGATCGAAGATCTGTTGTCAACTCTCTTGTCCAGTCTGTTGGTTAGCTGCTGATCTAAGATATGCTTGTAATTCTCTTGTGCCAGTCTGTTGATTATCCTCTGATCTAAGATATGTTGGGTACTTTCTTGTGCCAGTCCGTAAATTAGCCTCTGATCTAAGATATGTTGTCAACTCTCTTGTGCCAGTCTGATGATTAGCCTGTGATGTAAGATATGTTGGTACCTCTCTGGTGCCAGTCTGTTTGCTAGCCTCTGATCTAAGATATGTTAGTAACTTGCTGGTGCCAGTCTGTTAGATAGTCCCTGACCTAAGATATTTTGATAACTCCCTGGTGCCAGTCTGTTGGTTATCCTCTGATCCAAGATATGTTGTTAACTCTGTTGTGCCAGTCTGTTGGTTATCCTCTGATCTAAGATCTGTTGTTAATTCCCTGATGCTAGTGTATTAGTTAGCCTCTGATCTAAGATTTGCTGCTAACTCTCTTGTGCCAGTCTGTTGGTTAGCCTCTGAACTAAGATATGTTGTTAACTCTCGTATGCCAGTCTTTTGGTCTTCTCGTTTTGATATTCTCTGGTGTAATGTTTGTTGGTCTCCTCTTATGGTAATCCTCTGATATACATTGTACTAGTATGTCATCTTGTACTGAGTTTCCACTGGTGTAGTGTCTGTCAGATCTATTGATTTCCTCTAATGTGCTCTTTAAAGTTCAATTAAAATCTCAATAAAAACAACCTGTGAGGCACATTGATTCCCTTTCTTAAAAAGTAGATGTATGTGTTCTCTCTGTTGATTGCTAGTTGGTCTTGGTCTACTTGTGTGGGCCAGTTGTCTTTCATGGTATCTATGGTGGTAGAAGTCTGGTCTTTCTTAGATGCTGAAAAATAATGAAAAAGTTATGGATACAAATAAATACAGTAAACAAGCATACAAAATTAAAAAATGATTGATTATGTAGTTTTCGAGATATGCTTGACCAAAATTTCGATGAAAGTCATTTTTTGCAGTAATTTTGTAGACAAAAGACATTTATTGGCATATTATGACACTGTAATATTATTTTCAATAAACAATTAAAAGCTGTATTGCTAAATATACCTACTAACTATTATCTATTCTAAGAGAATATAGAAAATTAGCTTGTTTTACTTTAAAGAAATATTCTAAAAAATTACTATTCAAAAGGGATTAAAGCCAAAATAGTTGTATAAAAATGGGCTCAAACAGCATTTTGAATGAATCATTTTTACTATAAAATCACATAGAAGACTATTTTCCATATTATTTCTTTAAAGGCCTATATGCAATCTCTACAATACAAAAAAAATGAAATCAATAAGAGATATATAATAGCAGTTATTGTTTTTAAAACTTTCAGAAAAATTTGTTTTTCACAAAATGGTCAAGTCTAATTTATTTAAAATCATAAGCTTAGATTAAAATATTGTAAAAATCGAGTAAATTATGATTATTTCAAAATAAAAAGATGAAAAAAGTATCATTTTGGAGTCAGAATATTTGCACCTAATGCCGTTGATATCCATTTTTTTTCCTCAGGATTGTAATTCGCAATTATTGCCTGGAATTTGAGAATAGCATTTAACGTTAATCTCTTAACAGGTGTGACCGTGTCACCAATACATGTATGTCTATAATTATACGTGTACTGGCTTAGGTCCTAAACTTGTTTTAACCCAGTTCATTATTACCTTAATTTCAATTTTATTAATTTGTATTAACAGTCACTATATTACAGTGATTCATAGATGCAGACGAAATCTAAGTTATATTATCTTTAAACCGAGGACCACTTATTTTTTCTATTGAGGTAAAAAAAAAATGAATATTATATAACTTTTATTGAGTTCATTTTTTCTTTATATAAAAAATAATAACTAAGAACCTCAGCACTCGATTAAAATACAACTGAAATGGTGAGTGTCTTACAGACGTATTCATTTAAATTATCTTACATATAAAAGCCAGTTTTTTTTCTAGAAACATTTATCCAACTGTTATTTTTTTATATTTCAATTTCAGTTCAAGAAATTGCTTGCTATAATTAATGGATTATCCTCTCTTACTTCGTTATCTTAAACGTCATGCCCCCTTTTTTCACCCTTTTCCTGCAAAAGAAATTGCACGCTCAATATGTTTAATTTAAAGTATGAAATATTGATATATAGTTAACAGAGATAAAAAAAAAATCCATCTTTCTTAAGACTCCAAGTTCATGTGTAAAAAAATCTGTACTAGTTAATGGGAGGTAACTCTAATTTCAATTTTTTTTTGGGGTCATATAAATTGGCATTTCAAGCATAATTTAGTGACTGGTTAAAATTTACATAGGACAGTTTGCATAAAATAGAGGACATGTGGAATTACATGGTTTACTAGCACAGGCAAGCCTATCATGTGAGGGTCTATTATTGTGGGATTTAGACAATGAAGAAAATGGTTGGGATAGTAGATTGATTGATTTTTGGTGTTTGTTTAATGCCACTTTCAGCAATATTTCAGCTATATCATGGTGACCAGTTTTAGTGGCAGAAGTAGCCGGAGTACTGTGAGAGAATCACCGACCATGAGCAAGCAACTGGTAAACTTTATCACTTGCAGCTGTGAGTTGAGTGCACCCTTTTTGTAATTTACAAAGCCTGGCGCGAACCTAATTAAGTAAGCTGTTTTACAATAAATCACCTTTATTGATGTATTTTGTTCAGCTGTTGTGTCTGTTGATGCTCTCTGATCTGGGGCTGCTGTTTCCTCTCTGTAGTGTCTGTCGGTTTTTTCTTTTGATTTCCTGTGGTTTGGTGGCCGTCTCATCTGATGGAAGCTCTCTGAGTAGGGTATGTCTGTATCCTCCTCTGTTGGATGTGCTGGTCCCCTCTGATGGAAGCCCTCTGAGTAGGGTCTGTCTGTATCCTCCTCTGTTAGATGTGCTGGTCCTCTCTGATGGAAGCCCTTTGAATAGGGTATGTCTGTATCCTCCTCTGTTAGATGTGCTGGTCCTCTCTGATGGAAGCCCTCTGAGTAGGGTCTGTCTGTATCCTCCTCTGTTGGATGTGTTGGTCCTCTCTGATGGAAGTCCTCTGGGTAGGGTCTGTCTGTATCCTCCNATTACATCATTGATTTGTTGATGAATCACATTGCCTTTTAATTTGGAAGAGTTTTTATCATGAGCAATGTAAATAAAATGAGTTATCTTACCTTTATGAATGGTAGTTGCAGTCTATAAAAACTAGCTTAGCCCAGTCATTTTTTATTGAAGTGCCTGTAACAAATCCAGTATAGTGAACACTCAAGCATAGTGTGTAACAGTTCTTGCAATGGTAGCCGTAACTGTTTGATTGTTGACAGATTGGTGATAGCTCCAAAATTGATGGATGAGAACTTATTTGACCGATTGAATCAGTCATTGACAAATACTATTCCTCATTACCTTGACAAGCTGTGGTCAATCGATCAGTGCATTAATGATATGCAACATATAACGGAATCATACATATATTAATAATTTTAACACGAAATGTAACAAATTATGTTTTTGTTTGTTTTGATGGTGTCTCAACAATACTTCAGCTTTATCATGGCAGTCAGTTTTACTGATGGAGGAAACCGGAAGACCCAGAGAAAACCACTGACCTGTCACAAGTCACTAAAAAACTTTATCACATAATGTACACCTCATCCTGATCAAGATCTGAACTCACAACATCAGTGGTGATAGGCACTGATTGCATAGATAGTTATAAATTCCACTACCAAACGATCTAACAAATTTCTTTTTAACATAATTTTGATTAATTTTGATTACCCTTTTGGTATCTACAAACTCTTCTTTCATAAAAAGCAAACTGGTAATAATTACTTATTAATTAACATTTTTGTTAATTTTCTTAAATTCTTCAGTGTTTACACAAACATCATTTGTACCAGGGACTTGTATCAGAACAGAACTTTAAAGTTTTACAATTATAAATGAAAAATTACTAAAAAATGTTTAGCCATTCAAAACAAAGAATTTGCCATAGCATCCACATTTTTAAGAGGTAAATATAAAATGTGTAATGTTTGTAGAAGATTTCACATACATCATTTGTACTATAGACAAATAATTTGTACCTGTAATTCTGTAAGTAGATTCAGGGGAGATTTGTTTAATATAATTTCAGCCAATCAGTAACAAGAACTTCAAATAAAAAAGTAGATATCTAATTTAGTGTGCACGACACGTTTCTGGAATATCTTACGGAGGCCATGCTTTTGGCAGTCAGATTAAATGAGAGATTTTGAGGTGGATCACACAATATTATTTGTTCTTGTGCTTTCAGAGAAAATTTCTTTTGTACAGTTTGACCAGACTGGCTTTCATATATTAAAAGGTCACCCTTTTCTTGTCCTGTCATAGAACAATTCATATGAATTTAATCTCTTTAAAGAGGTCACCTGTTTTATAAGACCACTTTTTCTTTGTCCTAAAGGTGACATCTTAATACAGGTTTGACTGTATTACAATTTACATTTATGTGAAACTGGTCAAAATTGTCTCACTTTCCTTATACAGTGCTTTTTTTTAATACATAAAATCAACAAATAGAAAATTTTATAACTTACAGAATTACCTCATTTTGTATACATGAATGAATTATAAATATAACAGTAATTTCTGATTTTATTTTCTGTGATCAAAGTCTGAAACAGACTGAATCGTTTCTTCAGTAAATATGTAGATATAGCTGTAGATGTAGATACTGTGACTGCGAAATGCTGAATGTAGTGTTTGATAGTCTATTATGATCAGTTACATGCATAACTTTTCTTACTAAAGTTATTTCTTTATTCAAATAATTCTAATGAAAATTAGAGTCGTCTTTCTTTGTTAAAAAATATCTCGGGGGGAAAACTCACATCAGATATGGATATGAATGAATTTATAGTTCATGTTTATCCTATACAAAATGAGGAATTTTTATAGAGGATCTCACATTTAACAAATTATTTGTACTTTTAATTGTAGCTTCAGCTAAACAGAATAGACTAACAAATATAAAAGTATCTCAAAAAAGAATTCTCACTTACCACTGACATCTCCATGCAACTCTTTTAATCTTCGACATCTTCCCCACCCTGCCCCTCCCCCCGTGACCCAAATGTAGCTCCTGACACTTAGGTCGATCTCCCTTGTCAAACTACACCTGCGTGGTAGTTAAACTAAGGGGATAACGACACCCCGAATATAGGACCCAGGTGTAGCTGCAGACACCTGTTCCTCCCCACTGCCCCCTAGTACTCAGAGCATAGTACCAAGAGACATGGCCACCAAATGCAACTCCTGACATTTGGTTATGCCTAAATGCACTCGAACCTGGACATTTAAGCATAGGGGGGACGTTCATAGATGTGAACCCCAAACACACCAGGCTTAACTTTCTATGCTTTAGTTTGTCCAAGTCCAAAATAGTTCCACCTACCTGTTCCTGAGATATTAGTAATTGTCAGTTCAGTGTCCTCTGAATAGAGGTGGTTGCATCAAAACAAGTTTCAATTGTTCCTTGGTTACATGTCCTCTAAAAAGAGGTGGTTGTTTCTCAAAAGAGGTCATTCCATTAGAACATGTCCTCTGAATAGAGGTGGTTGCATCAAAACAAGTGTCAACTGTTCCTTGGTTGCATGTCCTCTAAAAAGAGGTGGTTGTTTCTCAAACGAGTTCATTCCATTATAACATGTCCTCAGACGAGAGGTGGTTGCATCATAGCAAGTTGAATCGTTCTCTTGATCGAAGCAATTATCAGATCTTGTGACCTTTCAGCGCAGATAATTTTTGTGCCTATTACAACCCAGGATATACAATTTCTATCAGCTTTACTTGTTTTTTTTACACTTTTCTTGTGTCTTTTTTTTACACATGTGATTTAAGGTTGTTGAGGGTACTAATATTGTCAACCATTACCATTTTATTTATAATTTGTCATGAATGCAAGTGATAAAGTTTACCAGTTCTTTCCGGGTAATCCGGCTTCCTCCACTACTAAAACTGGTCGCCATGATATAGCTGAAATATTGTTGAAATTGGCATGAAAACACCAAAAATCAAATTAAATCAAAAGCATATTTACAATTTGTCATGAAATGAAAATACAAAAAAGACAAAAGACGTTATCAACTAATATATTTTATTTTTATTAATCTGCATACTATTCAATACATTATCTACATATTATTAGTTCACCTGGACCGAAGGTCCATGTGAACTATTGTCATCACTTGGCATCCATAAACTTTTCACATTTCAAGCTTCTTCTCCGAAACCACTGGGCTAATTGGAACCAAACTTAGCAGGAATGTTCCTTGGATGGTCCTCTACAAAGTGTCTGTTTTTTGTTCCAGTCGGATATTCAACATGGCTGCCAGGGCCAATAATATGCTCTGATTGGCTGAAATTTCAAAGATCTTCTTCTCTGAAACTAATGACCTGACTGAACCCAATCTGTAAATGAATGATCATTGGAATGTCCTTTACCAAGTTTCTGTTTTTTATGCCAATCGGAAATCCAAGATGGCCNCCACCGCAGGACATAGATTAACATTAGACCCTATGGGAAAATGTTCAAATGCCTTCATCTCAGAAACTACAAATATGATTAAAGCCAAACTGTACATGAATGTTCATTGGATGGTCCTCTACAAACTTTACGATTTTTGTTCCGATATGAAATTCAAAATGGCGGCTACGACAGGACTTAATTTAACATTGGACCCTATGGGAAAAATGTTTCAAAACGCTTTTTCTCTTAAGGGTGTAGACCTGGTTTACCCTAAAATTTTCCCATTATTCAAATTTTTTTTAATTTGCATTATGGAATAGTTATGTCTGAATACATTATCTGCCGAAGTTTCAAAAAATTTCACCGTGCCGTTGTCTTCATAGCACATCCTAAATATAGCAATTTTGGGGGTATTCTTGACGCCAGATGGTAATACTAGTTTCAGAAGATTCTACTAAATATGCACATTTATTTCTGATTGAAAGGGAATATTTTGGCTTTAATACACTTGAGAGTCTTGTTGTTGAATAGATATGAAATATCTAGCATATCTGAATATCCTGTTTGGAGATAATCACATGCAAAACAGTGAAAACTGCAAAAAAAGGGGGGATGGCCTGAGGACCACCTTGGTATTAAAAATCGGATTAAAAAAAATCCTGTCATTTAATTTCCACTAAAAATGCTACACTGAAGAAGACATATAGACATCATTGCACCAAATTTTACAAACTTTTACCGTCAGAATTTTAAAATATTTAGATTTATGTTTTTCATGGATGGCACCCAGAAAATGAAATTGTCAAGGAAAGTTATCACACACCCATCATTTGCTAGTTTCTTTGTTTGTGAGATAAAAATTAACTAGCTACAAATAACAAAAAGATTTTGAATTCTTATAATTGACACAGTGGATGTCCAAATTACTAAATGACTGCATTTGTCTTTTTTATTTTCAGGTCAGCTGGGGGAGGGAGAGGGGTGGTTTTAGGGTGACTTGATTAATTCATAACACACACACACAAACCAAAAACACAGACAGCCACCCAGCTGTATTGTTATATTCCTTCAAATTCTGTGCTCCAGTTGTATTCGTTTGATTCTGGTTATTCTTTAGTTGTCTTAGGAGAAGAGGACAGCGGAATAAGAGAGGATCAGATATTACAATTTTTTTCCCAAACATAGCTTTCTATTTTTTTACTACCAAAAAATGAATTTGCTCTATAGTTTCATAATATTAAAGATTCTGGTGTATATATTTAATTTTTTTTTTACAAACCCTTGAAATTCAATAGAATAAAAGGCCGTTGGCCACTGGTCCCCCGACGCCAAGGTTATATCGTAAGATTAAATTTTGAAACTACTGTAAACTAGAGGGTCAGGTGAGCCTGTATCACTCATAATTCTGAAAGGGGACCATCCAAGGACCATTTTGAAGTACAAAAAGGGAGTAACTCTGGTTAGATTTGTCGAAAAATCATCATTATCGAACTTGACCTAGATATTCATGAGATACA
>MJUT01020594.1:27756-42299 GCA_002080005.1 Gigantidas platifrons | reverse complement strand
TGTTAAACTAAGTCGAGTCATGGCGGCCATCTTGGATATGCGATCAGCACAAAAATAACAAATTTAGTAGAGGACCATCCAGTCATCATTTCTGTAATGCTACAATTCCATCGGCTAAGTAGTTTCTGACAAGAAGATTTTCAAAGTTTCAACCAACCAGAACACATTATTGGTCCTGGCGGCCATGTTGGATTTCCGATCTGCACCAAAATAACAAATTTAGTAGAGGACCCCCCAATGAATATATCTGCCAAATTTGGTCCAAATCAGTTCAGTGGTTTCAAAGAAGAAGAAGAAAGTATGAAAAGTTTACAGACGCGGACGACGCCGACGGACGCAAAGTGATGACAAAAGCTCACATGACCCTTAGGGTCAGGTGAGCTAAAAAGGACAAACAATGATCTACAAAATGCTACACAACTAAAGATTGAGTAACACGAACCCCACAAATAAACCGGGGGTGAACAATGCAGAATTTGATTCAATACTTGCATATTTTAAGACAGGTACTAATTCCTTGACATCACCTTGGTAACCTTCTATTCTACACAATAAGAGAATATCTTCCATTGTCCTACAAATCTCACTTAAAAAGTGTACAGTTGCAAGCAATCCTGAACAATCTTTACCTGCCTGGGCTGTCAACTTTATCAATGTCTGAAAACAAGGACATAAAAATGTAAAAATACTGTATATAATGCAGGACCACATTGTAAACTAGTTTATATAACTAAATGTGCTATTCATTCCTGTTGAAATAAAAAGACATTATTATAATTATTATTATATCTAGATATCATCTCTGTGGTCCCCGCCATAAATAACTTGTGGTAAAAAATTTGTAAGGACAGACTGATGTTACGCTCAGATTTCTTATCCAACATATACCCTAGTGACAATTAATAATCACTTTAGGCGTCAATGATATAGTATCAAAATGCCGTGAACAAGATGACAGTTTGTTACGGTAAAATCACTAATTTGACCTTGAGGTCAAAGTTCAAGGTCAAAGGTCACTAACAATGGTACGCGACACATCTTCTGGAGGTGGTCTACCTACATGCCAAATATGAAAAGCCTATCTTGACCGACAAAAAAAGTTACAGCCCGGACACGATTTGATAGATGCAGGGACCAATTTGACCTTGAGGTCAAAATTCAAAGTCAAAGGTCACCAACAATGGTACACGACACATCGTCTGGAGGTGGTCTACATACATGCCAAATATGCAAAGCCTGTCTTCAATGACAAAAAAGTTACAGCCCGGACACAATTTGTTACGGATGGACGGACAGACAGACTGATCACTATAGGGCGTATTTGTGCTTTGCGCGACAAAAATAATAAATATTCTAACTGGTGTTGTCCGAAAAAAAAAAACCATAACCCCCCCCCCCTTTAAGTTAAATGGTCTGTCCCTTAGGTTTTTTTTTTTAAATGTCATTATTCTGTGTTATATTGATATTATCCTAAATAAATTTTACCTTTTACTATTTTAACCTTTAACTCGAAGGAAAATTTATATGCAATCAGTGCCTATCACCACTAATGTTGCGAGTTTCATCCTGTTCATGGAGAGGTGTATTAGATACAACATTAAATGATAAAATTTGTCAGTGAATTGTGGGAGATCTGTGGCTTTCTCCGATTACGCCAGTTTCCTCTACCAATGAAACTGCTACGATATAACTGAAATATTGTAGCGACACACATAACTCTAACCCTATTTTTAATTTTTATATGCTAACTTTTGTGTTCTGAATATTTGTATATACTGGACCATCTGTGACAATTACAACACATACCTTTAGAATTAGACTTGTATTATATTTATGGATTCTGAACAAGGTCCTGTTAATTAAATCTTCAAAGGCACTGTCTGGGTCACTCATGATTAAACTGACAGCCTGAAATTCAATTTAAGAATAAAAAAAGGTTTGATGATACCAAAGGGCTAATCAGAAGCTAATAATCCAAGGACATTACAATACAATGACTAAAGGAGAAAATACGAAAATGAAAGCAGTGCAGTTAAGTGGTTTCTGTAAAGATGATACCACGATCATTTTCTCATTGAAGCCAGACTATGTCTGTTACATGTACCATCTTGGACTGGGTCGGTGGTTCTTTCCGGGTACACCGGCTTCCTCCACCACGAAAACTGGTCACCATGATTAGCTGAAATATTGCTGAAAGTGGTGTTAAACACCAAAATTCAAATTCATTCCTATCACCCCTAAAGTTGTGGGTTCGAATCCCACTCATGATGATGTGTACTCGATATATAACATTATGTGATAAAGTTTGTCAGTGACTTGCGACAGGTCGGTGGTTTTCTCCAGGTATTCCTGTTTCCTCCACCAATAAAACTAAAATATTGTTGAAAGTGTGGTTTATGTTGTTTAATTATTCTAGTGTTTTGTAGACCATGAGCAGCAATTAAATTATCATGATTGATTGATTGGTGTTTAATGTCCAGTGAGCAATTTTTCAGCTATATTCAGTGCAACAGGTCTCCTATGGACCAATCATCATGAGCTGTTTAACACTGGGGCCTGTTTAACAAAGATGTCTTAGGACTAAGACATATCTTAGTATGGTCTTAGGACATGTCTTTGTCTTAAGTCTGTTTATCGACCGCCTCTTAAGTTAAGATATGTCCTAAATTTTATCCTAACTTTAGGACAATGACTTAGGACCATCTTAAGGTAACAACTACATTTCAAAAATATAAAAAAGATAATAATAATTAAATACACACAGTAAAATAAATTATTATTAATTCACATAATAAAAAACACCATCCATAAGTTCAGGCTACATTTTCGGCTCATTTTGGATCTATGCGCAACATTCAAAATACGACTCTATTCATATGAGGTGAAAGTCTATCATACAAAAGAACACGATTTGCACGACTTTACTCACTGTTTTCATCTGTATAGGGTGTACTACCCGTAAATAACTCGTTTGACAGCTTAATAATGTCAATATAGACTGACAATTTCGATATGCATATTGTACAGAAGAGACATTTTTAACTCTAAAACTTGTGATTAACTCCAAAACATCTTTTAATTTAAATTTATTGAAAGCTCATAATTAATATAAAATTATCTTTTTATTTATTGGGCTAATTATCTCCACTCCATATGGATATTTTAATAAATGAATAAGGCCAAAAAAAAATATGCCAGTTTCCTATTACATGGAATTTAAAATAGGGTACAATGTAGGTAGGTGTTTTTTTGTTTTTTTTTAAAGGAGGGGGGGGGGATTCAATGTATATTGAACGGTGTAATAAACGTGTAAAAACAGTTGTGATTACCTTTTTATTTCAGCAATGCTTGCTCCAATCAAAAGATTTATGTCCTTGATGAAGTCATTGTTTTTTGATTCTATGCTTTTAATATTGAATTCATTTGCCAATGAAATGAGACTTGTACATATCATCTTTACTGAGCCTTAAAGTCCACACAAAATGCAACTGTGCAGTAGTGAATTAGATGATGACAAAAGAATGGATATGAATCAATCATTAATGTACTAGCATTATCACCAAAGCCAACAGTAGATATATACACATTCAGATGTCCCCACAAGGTCTTTAACATGTGAAACCCACACCAATGGCCCCAACAAGAAAGTAAATCCATACTTTAATACAGCAAAGTGAAAATTCATCATGGTTACTGAAAATTCTAACGACATGACACAACAATGACCAACACAATTCCAGACGATGGGTTTAAACATGATTTTTAGATACCTAAGCACCCCCTTCCTGTAATGTATAAGATAAGATAAGATAATTTTATTAAACCAATTTTGGGCCAAGGGGCATATAAAGAAAACATTCAAAGATAGAAATCCAAAAAAGAAAGAATACCACACAAACACAAAACCAACATAATTTACATAATACAACATGCATGAGTAATTAATATATAATAACATGAATAATGAACAGATAATTTTACGCAATAATATATGAGCTAGCTGGCCTTGAGAGGAGGACTAAGTATAGGTATCGGGTGTGTTGCTAAGATATTAATTGTATAAGTATTGAGGGTATAATACATATAAATATGAGCTTGCACACAGATGAATTTAATAATAATACTTATTATGTGTTCTGAAATAATCAAATATGAAACTAAAAGAATGATTAAACACACTGTAAAAATCAATCCATATTCATAATGCATTCAATAGATGTAGAATCTAGGACACAATGGCAAGTCCACTCCATATTGAACTGATAAGACGGGTTAGAAATGTGTCAGAAGACAAATCATACATTTGTACATTGTCAACTACAAAAGCTCACATGTACATAATTATATCGTAATAAATAAATGTGACAACAAAAGTCCGGTACCTCGAATTACCAAAAGCCCCAAAATTTACCGAAAACCCCATATATTTACCGAAACCCCCCTAGAAACTACCAAAACCCCCATCAGATCTTCTGAAATCCCCCTCAGATGGAAAGATATAACATTATTTTAGTGTTTTATGATGGTTTTATAAAAATTTCGTTGTGTATGTGCACAGTAGGAACGATTTATTCGGTAGTTCATAACTTACTTATTTTGACAGTTAAAACATTTAGAAATTTTAAGGATATTTTTTTAAACATTTAAAAATTTTAAGAATATTTCTTTTATCTTGAATAAAATCCCCATAAAGATAAAATATTTTCTAAATTTTCATAACTACGTTCAAAATTAACTTATTTTAGACTGTAAAACATTTAAAATTATCTCCTTAATAATAATTTTAATTTTAATAATAATTTTTAAAAGATAATTTTCCTTTCATTTTGTATGTAAATATGTTTTTTAAAGGGTGGTGGGTAATGCAGCCAAGATATTTATCTTGCCAGTCACAAGCCTGGAAAATGCAGAGTGATCATCATTTTTTGTTTTTGTTTTTTTATTAAAATACGAAAAAATATATGGTATGCTTTATTGAACAAACAATTATGAAACAAATATTATTAGAATATATGCCATAATATGGAATGCACACAATATTTACATGAATTGTCACACAAGGTTTTCATGTTCTTATTTCACCCTATTCTTTTACACCTCCTCTCAAGGCTGCTAATAAGAGTCCGAACACATTCTGTCCTTTTCCATTCTTTCCTGTTCCCCAGAAGTCATTGTTGACATTGTGATTGATGTAACCATGCGTAGATAAGAGTCTTTGTCTGAATTCCTCACATTGTATAAACTTTATTTTAAGAATTTCTCCCATTATGATGGGTTTTAGATCTTCCCACTGTTGCTTGGTTACTATCTGTTTGGAGAGCTTCTTTGCTTCTTTCGCATCTGGCGCAAATCGTATCAAGTCATCCATTTCTAACAAGTCGTGGAAAATTGCCTTTCTACTTTGGTATAGGTGTTCGGCAGACTTAAATGTATCGCCATGGAAGTATAAAGGTGTTTGATTAAAATTTGACAGTATGTCATGTACACCTTTGACGTAGGTTATCATTGTTGCTGTTGGTATTAGATGTGATATATGGTTTACTTACTTATATGGTTTTTTGACGGCGACTTTCCAAATTAGAAATTGCGCCCATAAAAAAAAAATGTTGAATTTGAAAATTCTTATATTACTTACTTTATAATTAAATAAATATTTAATAATTGTCGTGAGTTAAAAGAAAAGGATGGAGGATAAAATGGTGTTATATGTGAACCAATATAGCCGTCATTAATACATTAAGCATTAGAGATATTGAAAAAGTTTGACACATCCCAGTTTAATAGGTATAGTGTATCGTATTGAGTTGGGTGCTATGACCTTACTCTGGATACACATTAACCCTATATTGTTGTAAATGAGGTACTTGACATCGATGATATCTCCGCGCAAAAATTTCCAAAGTTGGTATTTTAATACAGAATAAAAATTTAAAAAAAAAGAAGAAAAATATAAGACTTAACAAATTAATTAAATAGACTAATTTTATGTATTTAAGAGTTATACCAAAATGTATAATATTACTACGTACTGAAGCTGCCAGTTTATGTTTGGGTTGTTGCCCCTTGCTCAGTGTGGATAAACGGAAGCTTATAGTGCCTCTGCATGCCCACACTGGCCATGTGCCACAAGGATCTCAAACACCACATGGCAGCTCGATATATAGACAATTACTTTTAGTTTGAGATATATGGATGTCAAGTCCTAAAATACTAAGGTAATATATGGTTTGAAATTTTGACCTGTTTATATATACTTTGTTCAGTGTATGACTACTGTTTACAAGTCTTTTATCTCTAAATTAGGTATGGAAATTAGGAAATCAACTGCACTAATAGGTGAACATTTGTCAATCATTTTATTTGATAATCAATTGATTAATTATCATTTATATTACAATCAATTAATTAATCAATATTTTTATCTATTTCAATTATTCTAAATTAAATGAATATTTAAATCAATAGTTAAATGTGTTCACATAGGCTTTGACTATTCAGACCGATCTAAAGAAGTGAATGGAATTTTGAAAATATTTAACATAATTAATAAAATTCTTATTTAATTAACATTTAATTAAACTGGGATGTGTCAAACTTTTTCAATATCTCAAATGCTTAATGTATTAATGACAGCTATATTGGTTCACATATAACACCATTTTATCCTCCATCCTTTTCTCTTAACTCACGACAATTATTAAACATAAGTAACATCAGAATTTTTCCAAATTTAAAATTTGTTTTTTTTATGGGCCCAATTTCTAATTTGGAAAGTCGCCGTCAAAAATCATATCATCATTAATTAACATGATTAAAATGTATTTTTATTTTTATCTATTAGCTACTAAAAAGAGAATATTTAATAAAGTAATAAAGACTCAAATTTGTAATTCCCATTCCTTAAAGGTAACTTCATTTATATCAATAAACATAATAAACATTTAAATTTATTTTCTACAAAAATATTTTTTTTTAAATATCATAAAATTCCTTCAAAATCTTTATTAAAGCACATTCCCTATATTAAATAATTATTCATGTAATTTTTTTTAATGTAAATATGTTGTTTCTTTTTCTTTTTTATGGTGATGGGTAAGGCAGCCAAGATATTAATCTTGCCAGTTACAAGCCTGATCAATGCAGAGTAACCATCATTATATAATTTTTTCTCTTATTAAATACAAAATGTATATCATTATTACCTATGGTATTTTTAGTACTTTGATAAATACAACAGTTACATCCCTTTATTTCCGCCATATTTATTTTGATACTACCAGTTCGCTTGTTGATAAATCGTTCCTACTGTGCACATACACAACGAAATTTGTATAAAACCATCATAAAACACTAAAACAATGTTATATCTTTCCATCTGAGGGGGATTTCAGAAGATATGATGGGGCTTTCGGTAATTTCTAGGGGGGTTTCGGTAAATTTTGGGGCTTTCGGTAATTCCGAGGTACCCACAAAAGTCTGAAAACGGTCAAAGTGGAAAGTCCATTAACAAGTATTAAAGGCATGTTCACCCATGAAACAACTGAGGGACAACTGTTAAATAATCCAGACTTGGTACTGACAATTTCAAGTATTTAAGGTATTACAAGGTGCTGGCATTTAATCTATTTATCCATACGGCCAACAAACTTGTTGAACAAGTGTGCCGCCATTACGATTTTATAATAAAAGAGACGGTTACGGACAAACACGTAGTTTTCCGGAAATTTTTCCGAAATCGTCAAAAAAAAGTTTAGGGTCGGGAATTTGGCAAATAAAAAAATAGGGTGGGTCGGGTAACCGGAAACACACATATTTTTTTTGGCCTAAAGGATTGTCTTAAGACAGCTTCGTTGTGTTGTCTCAGACATGTCCTAAGATGGTCCTAATTATGGTCCTAAGACATGTCTTAAGGGGAAATGATCAACAGCGCGACTTTTTCCGAGATTTTCATAAGCGCGATGTATCAAAAGCGCGACAAATTGCGTATTAAAAGCGCGACTTTTTATCTAAATCAAATGCGCGACATTTACCTGTACTAATTACATTTGTATAATGTACATTTTTTTGTACCTCTTCCGTTAGCCAGGTTATTATTTGAATTGGCTTTCATTTCTCTGATACCCAATGCAAATAACAATCCCATAAATGTATACAGTTGGTAAACATGTTTTGGACAATATTTGAATGTTCCATCACAAAATATTTCAACATATCTTTGGCAGATATAATCCAAACTTGATCGTGTGGAGAACATGATAATTCCATAATTTGGATCGTTTACAAATATCATTTCCTCATTAGTAGACTCTAAGTTGTAATCGTTCAAAGATTGACGTGTTTCCTCCCGTGACTTAGGCAACTTAGGTCGTGTCTTTTATATAAGAAGTATTCACCATTCGTCGGGCATTTTTTTTATAATTTGTGTTGTCGCGCTTTTGATACACTTTTATTAATCATGTCTTTTAAAGGATGTCGCGCTTTTAATACAGGCAAAAGTCGCGCTTTTGATATGTCGCGCTTATGATGTGTCGCGCTTTTGATATAACCCCGTCTTAAGACATGTCTTAGAATAGTTTCGTTAAACAGGCCCCAGGGTTCTTTAACGTGCGAAGAGGGTGGCAATCTCTCAACACGGGACCTCGGTTTTTTTACGTCTCATCTGAAGGACGGGTTGGTTGTAAATTTATGCATCCCGCACAACCGACGGATGCTCCTTCAAGCCGAAGAAGCTCTCGGTCCCATTTCTATACCCCGGGGTTCCTGCGGGGTTGACCCTTTTAGAGGACTAGTGCCTCTAGGGCGGATAAACCTGGTGCCTATTCTACCCCCGGCACATCCTCATTTGTCTATTTATATTTCAAAGATAAAATAAGTTGAAAATTGTGAGAAAAAAAAATGTATTGTTCTTTTTACATTTTAGTGTATTTTTCATGAAAAACGTATGAGGGTAGTCCGAGATTCCTCTGCCGTCCGACGGCTTTAGAACTTGTTGTAGCCGTGGGACGTCAGCGCGCTCCCCATAATGAAAACTGCGGATTTTCGTCCGCATCTCAACTGTGGCACATTTCCACGTTTTGTGGCCATCATATTTTATTTTCTATCAGAAACCCTTATATAAATCGCTTCACCAATCATTTTTTTTATTCATTCATAACCATCTTACCCTCAAAAATTGGTGTTACACTCCATTACAGCACGTGGTGAAAATTTTTAATTTAACTCTCTTGAGTGGAGTAATATCGTAACCCATGGGCAACTGAAGGAGAACATGTCTATATATACACATATTCCATATTCAGTGAAGACATACCCCTCCCTTGCAATGTTAAGCGTCGTGCAAATGGATTATCCAAGCTAAAGTCATTCCCTTTATATTATTGACACGAACACACCGAACATTCAATGTGGATAGAACTTTCTAATGGATTTATATTTAAAGTTCAGTAAATGTTCTGGGTGTTTTTTTTTGTTTTTTTTTGCTTTTTTTCTTTTTTTTTTCTTTTTTTGTTTTGTTTGTTGTTGTTGTTGTTGTTGTTGTTAAAAACTGTTATTTATGATATGACGACACGTGAGTGATGTTTAACGCCAATTCAGCAATTTTTCAGCTATATCATGGCGAGAACAAGCTAATTTTTAATGAGATGATGATGAGGTCCGCTTTTTACTGGATTTTTATAGTGCTAACTCACTGAAACAACAGACCTCGGGTAGACATGTCGCTCCACTCGGACACATTATTCTGATTCCGAGCCAACCATATTTGCTCTTTCTCCTTAATACTGCGTGCTTAGCGGAATAGCAACGAATACCAATTTTATAGTCAAGAATAAAGGTCATCCAAAACCAGAAACATTCAAGGTTGATGACTTTATTATTACTAGACAAATTCAGGCACTAAATTACAAAATCAGAGAAATCAACGACCAACTAAACAAAACAACAGTTAAAATTAGCAAATATTACTTCAGAGGACGCAAGAGGAAAGGCGGCAAAACACGCAAATCGGTGAACCTATCAATCAACAGCAAAGACCGGATACATCCAGGACGCTTACTAAGTCTAGCCATAACCAAACATATTCTACTTGACACCTACACAGAGTGCTTTGACATCATCCAAGAATCTGAAATCGTACAGATAAGAGTGGAGCAAGACGAACTAAGCTCGTTATTCTGACATCTTGAGAAGACACAACAGAGACAGTGCATTAAAAAGACGAGTGGTGAAACTTTTAGGTGAGTTTGATCTTATCAGGTTTTACTACTACGCATAGAAACACTGCACTGTCTTCATTGACGTTCTTTTTCAGACTCAGAGACACTCTTAGATATAATAACAACCATTCATAACCAGAAAGTACTTAGTAACTCAGTACCTAGAATAAAAGATGTTCTACTTCACAGCTATCATTCTTGCTCTTGCAACTTGGACCCAACAACAAAATGGAAGCTTCTCATTGTCACCATATACCACATACACCCCACCAAATCAACACTACATACCCAAGGAAAAGGTAATACATGGAGTAAATATATATCTATGTGAACAACTCCAAGACCCTATCACACCATCTATTAATATATACTACCCAAACTCATGTAAGAAGTTAACCATCAAAGACAGGAGCAAACACCAACTTATCCTACTTCTATTGAGTGGCATAGAACCAAACCCTGGACCAAGACGACCAAGATTTCCATGCACTATATGTCAAAAAGCATGTAAAACTGATTCCATAGCCTGCGATGACTGTGATAAGTGGACACACAGGAAATGTATTGGTATGTCTACAACAGAGTTCAGTAAATTAGGAAACAGCGAAGAAACATGGACTTGTCCATCATGTCTCAAACCAAACAATTCTTCCACAATATTATATACAGTACCGTGCAACGGGGACAGCAAGAACTCATCAGTGGATATTTCAACCAATCCCTTATTGGTAGATAGCATAAGTGAGGTATCAATTCCATCAACATCAGGATCAAGCATCAATTCTCCATCCTTCAATGCAACATCATTTAGCTCAGACGCACCTATCATGACGTCATCACCAAAACCTACAAAAGCCAAACCAACCCATAATAAACAAGTCAGAATACTCAACATCAACTTCCAAAGCTTGAAGAAAAAGGGAAAACTCCTCGAAACAATCATAGAATCTACAGACCCAGATATCATAATTGGGACAGAAACGTGGCTTGATCCAACTTTTAGATCAAGCGAAATATTCCCTGACTACTATCTATATGATATAGAACGCAGAGACCGCCCAAAAGATCCACATGGAGGAGTATTAATAGCGGCCAAAAAACATCTTCAACTAGGAAACATCACAAAAAACAAAGACATAGAACTGATAACGGGAAGTGTTAGCCTAGAAGGAAAGAATAAAATGCTTGTAGGTGCATTCTACCGCCCTCCTGATAAAACAGATGAAGACTACCTAAACAAGGTCAAAGAAGAAATAAGCACCATCAAAGAAAAACACCGCAGAGACCTCTTTGTAATTGGAGGAGACTTCAATCTACCCGATATCAACTGGGAAGAACAAACCATCATAAATAGACAATATCCAATCAAAACCAACCAAACATTCCTTGAAATTGTAGCTGACAATGGTTTAGAGCAGATAGTCGATTTTCCTACAAGAAAAGATAACACCTTGGATTTAATGCTCCTATCACATCCTGCTTACAAACTCAGATGTAAACCACTCCCATCGATAGGAAACAGCGGTCACGACATCGTGCTACTGGACATTGCTTGCAAACCATTCAAGCCAAAACCAGTGAGACGTAAAATATATCTATGGAAAAAAGCAGATATTTACAAGATAAAGGAAGATCTAGAATCATTTGGAAACACATTTCGAAACATCGGAAAGAGAGACATTGAATCACTTTAGCACGCTTTGAAAGACACAATCCAAAACACCATTGATAAAAGAGTACCTTCGAAAATGACACAAGGGCGATTCACACATCCTTGGATCAATACAACCATCAGGCGAAAGATCAACCGGAAGCAAAAAGCTCATAAGAAAGCTAGAAAAACCAAGAAGAAAAGAGATATTGATAGATATAAACGAATCAAGCAAGAAGTTCAATATGAAGTAAGACAAGCAAATAAAAAGTATATGGAAGACGTTAGCACTGACTACAAAGAAAATTCCAAAAAATTCTGGTCATTTATCAAGAGCAAGGGTCAAGAATGGACTGGAGTTGCCCCATTGAAAAACAAAATGGGGTTCCTGCAAAGTGATAACAAGAGCAAAGCAGAAATATTGAATGAACAATTCAAATCAGTGTTCACAAAAGAAAACCACAATAACTTCCCAAATAACGGAAATAGTCCATACCAAACAATGTCTGACATAAACATCAACTGTAAAGGAGTAACCAAACTATTGAAAAATCAGAACATACACAAAGCAACTGGTCCAGACTCAATTCCATCGTTTATTTTAAAATCAGCGACAGACCAACTAGCTCCAATCTTGACAGACATATTCCAAACATCGAATGACTCAGGAGAAGTACCACAAGACTGGAGAGATGCTAATATTGTACCATTATTTAAAAAGGACGAGAGACATCTTGCCTCCAACTATAGACCTGTTTCCCTCACCTCCATCACATGTAAGATACTGGAGCATATAGTCCACAGCAACATCATGGACCATTTCGACAAAAACAAGATCCTCACCAATGCTCAACATGGATTCCGCAAAAAACTCATAGTAACCATCCAGGAAATAGCATCAAAATTGGAAAAAGGCTCACAAGTAGATATCATCTTGCTAGACTTTGCAAAAGCGTTCGACAAAGTGCCACACCAACGCCTTCTACATAAATTAGGATATTACGGCGTCAACGCCAAGACAAAGAACTGGATTCAACCATTCCTACAAAATAGACAGCAGAGGGTCATATTAGAGGGAGCAGTATCAGAGCAAGCCCCAGTCCTGTCTGGTGTACCCCAAGGAACCGTCTTGGGACCATTACTGTTTCTGACCTACATCAATGACATGCCAGAAATGGCTAAATCATCAAAAANAAAGCTATTTGCCGATGACAGCCTACTCTTCCGTACCATCAACAACCAAGCTGACAGCGTATTATTACAGAATGACTTAACATCATTACAAGATTGGGAAGACAAATGGCAAATGAGTTTCAACGCCAAGAAATGCCAAGTCATACGAATAACACCTAAGAACATACCACCAGTGCCAACAACTTACAACCTACATGGACACACATTAGATACAGTAGACGCAAGTAAATACCTAGGTGTCACCATCTCTAACAACCTCGCCTGGGACAGGCACATAGACAACACAATTGGCAAAGGCAACAAAACATTGGGATTTATTCGACGCAACCTAAAAGACTGCACCAAACCAGTGAAATCAGCAGCATACACATCAATGGTGAGACCAACAATGGAGTATGCAAGCTCAGTATGGAACCCGACAAACCGGAAAAAGATTGGCAACCTTGAAAAAGTACAAAAAAGAGCCGCAAGATTCGTTTTCAACAATTACACAGACCGAACACCTGGCTGTGTTACTAAAATGGTAGAATCCTTGAAGTGGGAAACATAGGAAGAAAGGAGAAAGACTAATAGACTATGCATGCTGTTTAAAATCAAAAATGGATTAATTGATATAGACAGCCACCAATATATTCAATCCAACGACAGCAGGACTAGAGGCAAAGATCGCCTTTATCAAGAAAGAACGAGCAGTGAGGCCTTCGGTAATTCATTCTTCCCCAAGACCATCAGGGACTGGAACCAACTGCCAGCGAATACAACTTCGGCCAACACAGTAGAGGGATTCAGGATCGCCCTCAAGGCGCGTCCTGACAGCAACTAGACCAGCGCCTACCTGTATATAGTTTTACCTGTAAATAGTCGGAAGAAGACTGCTGTGATGCCCGACACTGCGCAAAGTTTTCGCGGAACCTTATACATTCATGTGTGAATCCGGTTCCTAAATTGGAAGAAGAAGAAGAAGAAGAAGAATAGTCATTGGTTTGACCCGATCAGGGGTCGAACCCACGATCTAACGTATTCGAGAGGAGCTTGCTAATATTACGCCGCTGATGCGGTTATGACGACTCGTTAATTCAGTTGCATGAGACTCTCGAAACCAATTCATACGATCTTGATCAATAAAGTAAGACATAAATCTACTATAAAAATCATGTTTCATGTTACAAATATCAATGAATAATTTACACATATATAATATAACAATGTCAGATGACATAGAAAAGCAACAGGTGTCTTTAAAGAAAAAGGCCATGGTCTTAACAAGTTAGCGTGAAAATTTAAATGACAGTAAATAAAAGACATTTGTGTTAATGGTTGTTAAAAATAGTACACCGTAAGGTAGAATTTGGTCATTGAAGTTGCCTGTTGCACCAAATAATGGGGATCGCCATTTTTCAAAACTCTCCAATGTGGAGGAGACAAAAGCCTGAAAAGGGGCGTATCCATTCTCGGATTATACCTTCCCGTTACGTCACGCAGTC
>MJUT01020594.1:0-26182 GCA_002080005.1 Gigantidas platifrons | reverse complement strand
CCCCCATTTTGAAATCCTGGATCAGCCCCTGCGGCCCTCAATATTTACCGAAATTCCAATCAAATTCAATTATTTATTTCAAATAACATAATAATACGCATTATGGCAAATCTGTAACAGTGTGACAAGTAATGCTCTGGATTATCTCCATAAACAAATAAATAATTTACAATATAGAGGATATATATGATATAGGGAGGGGCTCCAGTGTGCCAATTGATGAAATATTGTTGAATATGGCGTTAAACACTAGGGGTCGTGTTAACAAAGGTATCTTGGGACTAAGGCGTGTCTTAGGATGGTCTTATGACATATCTTAGTCCTAAGTCGGGTTAAGGAAAGTGTCCTAAATTGCGATATGTCCTAAAATTTTACCTAAAGTTAGGACACCAAAATAGGTGTCCTAAGAGTGTTTTATGATAATCCTAATGCTTTTTCTGCTCAGTTTGGTACATAAATACACTATAATGTATTACCGTACGGAACAGTTACGTACAAAATAATGGACAACGTTTTACTTTCAATTTATATATAAAAAAAAAATCTGCACGTTTTTATCCTTTAACCCTTTTGAATAACTTTGACATCTTGAAAACAGCTCACTTGGCTAAAAGTTTAATGTAAAGTACACGTATTGATTAAAATTTACCATCACTTTCATTGATATTATTTTATTAAATTATTATCAGATTTTATTACATTTCTTATCTAAAAATCACAATTAAATAATGTAATATATAGATGAAATAAAATATAATCTTATTATTTTATTTTTTATGTGAACCTTTGCGTAACACATTAATGTTTGTAGCATTTATATTTATATTATTCTTTCCTTACACAAATCAGCTCGTATTCATATTTACGATTATGCCTAGGACATCCTAAACGAAGAGAGTGCCGAGACAGCTTTGATATACAATCTCAGACATGTCCTAAGATAGCCCTATCAGTGTCCTAAAGTATGCCATAAGACATGTCTTAGGACATATCTTAGGATACTTTCATTAATACGGCCCCAGAACCCTAACCCTACATAAAACAAAAAGTTTTCACGACCAAAATTAAAATATCAGTATTTTCTGTCCGTTTCAAAACTATGGGATGAAAAACAACACATACCAATATAGACATAATGTCACCAGTTTTCGACGGTTATATGACCTCTTTCGTTGGTTTCGTTTCATTTCTTTTTCATTTCGTTGATTTCGTTTCGTTTCGTTTCATTTCGTTTCGTTGATTTCATTTCGTTCGTTTCGTTTCGTTTTCGTTGATTTCGTTTCGTTTCGCCCTTTATAGGTACCCAATATAGTTTCTATGAACAACATTCAATGGCAAAAGATAACTCCAATTTGAATTCAGTTTTGAATTTTGAATAATATTTCTCTCTTGAAGAATTGTTAATATCTGAAAACCATTTTTGAATATATTGATCTTGCTATCTTTGTTTAATGGTAACCTTAAAAAATTCAGGATTAATATAATGTTGACCATCCCATATATTGCTGAAACCTGTTTCCCCAAATATTGATTTAATATAATGCATCCATGGTATGTTGGGGTCCGGGTGGCTCAATGAGTTAAGTCGTTAGATCTAACAACTCATGCAAGCCTATCACCAATACGGCGTGGGTTCACGCCCAGCTTTGTAAATTACAAAAAAGGTGCACTCGACTCACAACCGCAAGTGATAAAGTTTACCAGTTGCTTGTTAATGGTCGGTGGTTTTCTCTGGGTACTCCGGCATCCTCCACCTCTAAAACTGGTCGCTATGATATAGCTGAAATATTGCTGAAAGTGGCATTAAACACCAAAATTCAAATTCCATGGTATGTCTCTATTGCCACTTATAAATAATTTAGATAGTAATCTGTAGACTTTACCAGATAACTTATCAGGATTACCCACAATTTTGTTCCAAATACACAACATTTTTTATTTTAGTATGAATATATCAAATGTTAATGTCTATGTAGGCATTCTATGTAACAATGTGAAAAAAAATTTATGTGATAGTTTTCTTAGTTATTGGTATAATTTAAAAAAAATGTATAAATGAAGACAAAAAGGGAAAACTCCGTACGTATTTTACATTCAAGGAACATTTTATTAGAGAAAAATATACATTTCTTAATGATTTCAAAATAAGACAGGCAATTTGTAAAATCAGAATTAGTGCACATCCTCTCATGATTGAAATTGGTAGATATAAAAACTTGGAAACCGAAGAACGATTATGTAAACTGTGCATAACACAAAAAATTGAGGATGAATATCATTTTTTAATCGATTGCCCCATATATAATAATAATAGAAAGATTTGTTTTCAGAAAATTTCAGAAGTATGTTCTAATTTCAATAATATGTCAGATATATCAAAATTCTATTTTTATTTACCAATGAAGATCGTTCAATAATTAATATTTTTGGAAAATATATAATAGAGTGCCTTGAGACAAGAAAACTGAAACGGGGTTTATGATACTGAAATATTTTTTACTCTTTGTGTTTATATTATTAATTAAAATTAACCCGACAAGAAATATTGTATATTTATATTTATTAATATTTCAATTTCTTCGAATAGTTCTTATCTGATACCAAGTATGGTTTTGCATTCAAATAAGAAATGATGCAAGTCTTCGACTATATCGTCATCGCATATATTACACTTAGAGCTTTCACGGAGATTAATTTTAAAAAGACGTTCATTCAGGGGAAAGTAATTGGTTCTAGCTAGGAACTTTAGTCTAGAGGCCCAGAAATCATTTATACTGCATAGATATGTTTGTTTCCCTGGTGAAATATTATATGTGGTATAGTTTGATAGACTGCTCATTTTCAGTCTCCTAGATAATTCTTTATCTTGAACTGCTTTTCCGAAAAAATGTTTAAAAATGTTTGTATTAAAATTTCCATAGTAGTAATGGTCTAATCCTATTGACTGGAAAATATTTTTCATATAATTTACATACTTCCATTCCACACATTCAGAATAGTTTAGCTCCATGAATACAATTTTGCATAACATGTGAACCGGAAGTTCATCAAATCTTGCAAAATAATTAACACGCTGTCGGTCAAGAAATTCGTTAATTGGCTCCCACTCAAATTCTGATAGGAGAGCAGATTTTGGAAAGCTCATTTTCGTTTTCAAAATAATTTTTCCAGCTTGGTACTGCAAACTTTCAATGTTTTGAGCACTTGAAATTGCGGAAGGGAACCATATGGCGCAACCGTGTGCAATAGAAGGGCGTATAATAGAAATCCATAATGAGTCTCCAAACGAAATGCGATTAAAATTACCATGTTCGCCCAAAATTCGTGTCATATAATTTAGTTTTTTCTGGACATTTTCCTTTATGAATGTTTCTATATGATAAGTAAATTTTAGGGAACGTGAAAAGTACACACCAAGATACTTATAAACATTTGTTTCCCCTATTATATCATTTCCAAGATTCCATAGTTTGAGTTTATCAATTTTCTGGCCTATTACCATTAC
This sequence comes from Gigantidas platifrons, assembly GCA_002080005.1. Classification (NCBI taxonomy): domain Eukaryota; kingdom Metazoa; phylum Mollusca; class Bivalvia; order Mytilida; family Modiolidae; genus Gigantidas; species Gigantidas platifrons. The sequence goes on along the minus strand of MJUT01020594.1, from coordinate 22,677 downwards.
CTTTGACTTTTTGGAATTAAATTTTAGATTCCACTTACTTGCAAACCTAGCTGTAATATTTAGGAGAGTTTGCAGTTCCTGTTTTGATTTGCCCATTAAGACAATATCGTCTGCAAAGATGAGACAGTTTATAATATCAGAGGCTAAATTAATGCCTAAATTATGTTCTGATAGCATAGTGACTAAATCGTTCATCAACACAGAGAAAAGGGCTGGGGACAGTACACATCCCTGTTTTAGTCCAAATTCTTGGTCAAACCAGTCAGATTCAAAATCTCCAAAGAGAACTTTGTTACTGACGTTACTATAAAGAGATCTTAAGAGTTTCCAACACTTACCCTGAATACCATTTTTCCATAATAAGTCAAATAAACCCTCCCGCCAAACTCTGTCAAAAGCTTTAGAAAGGTCTAAAAAGGCGAGGAATGTCTTACCCTTTTTTGATTTTCTAAGTGCACATATCCCTTGAAGAGTAAAAATGTTGTCCTCCGTCCATCTGTCCCGTCTGAAAGCCCCCTGAGCCTCACCTAAAATACCATTGTCTTCCATATAACTCATAACGGATTGTTCTATGATTTTAGCATATACTTTGTACACATTCGAGGTTAATGTAATACCTCTATTATTATCGAGGTCATATATTGATCCTCTCTTGTGGATAGGCTTTATGATTCCCTTGTGCCAATCTTCGGGGATTTTTTCAAGATCAGTAATTTTCGTAAATAGATCGAGCAATGAATTTAATAGAGTACTTCCACCATATTTTAGAAATTCATTCGGAATTTCATCAATACCACAAGCCTTTCCTGACCTAAGACTTTCATGGACAGATTTAATGTTTTCCCGGTGGATATTAAGTGATATGGGATTATCAGAAGTTATAAGATTGTGGTCTATCTTTGAAACAAAATCTTCAACCTCACATTGTTATTTTCGGTATCTACTTTGTCTTGTCCAATTTTCGGTATCTACTTTGTCTTGTCCAATTTTCGGTATATACTTTGTCTTGTCCAGTTTTCGGTATATACTTTGTCTTGTCCATTTGAGCTAAAATGAGATTTTAGTGCATTATTAATGTCGCCAGTATCAACTAACATCTCAGAGTGATTTTCGGGATTAAAAACTTGAGACGAAGAATTCACATGGTTGTGCTTCTTGATAAACTTCCAAAAACCTTTCCTTTTATTCTTGGAGTTAATATGTTTATTTGGTTTCCTCACAGAAAGTACAGTTCTGTTTCAGATAGATTGCATTTAAATAAAAAGGAATTTAAAGGGAGAATTCTGTGTAATAATTTATACTGACATATAATATATTTATTGCTTTTTGATGTTTGAAAATGCAAATTCAAATATGACGTCTATAAAACGGCACACACGATATTACTCAATATCTCTATATTTAGCGCAAGTGCGGTACACAACAAATCTGGGTGTTCCATGTGACTCCCGCTGTGAAAATTTGTGAGTGAGCTGCCGGAGTTTATACATACATAATTTCCTAAAAACACAGTGTTTAATCCTTATAATTCTTATTCTTGGACATCGTGTTTGTTTTCGACGCTAAATACTATCAAAGAAATACCTAAGGAGAGCCTCATATATATACTATTGTAAACTGAAAAAAATCCGCGAAATGTTATTGACAACTTTGGAACATAACTTCAATATGACGTCATATTGGCGTCATATGAAGACTTCCAGTTTGAAACGTAAAGATTTTATTTGGCTTCGTATACCCTTCAAGTTTGATACAATTTAACTAAAATAAGTTTTCAAGGTAAGCTTTTTAAAATATTGTTTTATTGTTTTAAAATATCTCGTTCAAAAACAAATAATTCAAAATCAATTCAAAATTTCCGAAGGAGGTAAATGGAACAGCCACCAAATGCCGTGTGTATACAGGATTGCGTTCAATATCGTAGCAGCTAGCCTAGCTGCTAGGTAAACTAGCCATGATGTTATTGAACGATTAGCTACGTAGCAGTGCTAGCAAATATGGCGCCAATCATATAGAATAATTTCTTGGAACATTTTAGCTAATCGTATTTGTCTAGTTACCTTAATAAATTATCACCCGTATTAAAAGCGTTGTCACTTCCTGCAATGCCACTAGTTTTTGCCGCCATCTTGGATTCAAAAGCTAACATAATCTTTTTAGGCTAGCTAGAGCTACGTAGCGGCTAGCCTAGCTTTCCGTTCAGTAGGATTTATCTACGTAGCTTAATCTAGCAGCTACGATGTTGAACGCACCCCAGTTCACGAAAAGTTAAAAATTACCGTATTTGTCCTATTAGAATCGAAATAATTCATAGGCAGGCTCGGGGTAAAATGAGAATATAATGGCCCAGCCCTTGATGTGTAAATTTGCACAACTCTATGCCTGCCATGAATTATTTCTTAAAGATAATATAGTTCCCATTCATCTATTGGCATATCCAGGTCAATAGACCATTTCTCCTGTGCTTTTACTAGCAATATTTTTATGTTGCTAATATAAAAATTATAAAATAGTTTTGAGGATTTTGAAATAGTTTTCACAACTGTAAAATATTTATTTTTTACAATTTCAAGTTTTTTGTTATTTTTTATACTTTCTTTCCATTCACTTGGAATGGCACTAATAATCCCATAAAATTCTGTAAATGTAGAAATAACATTATAAGTATTTTTAAATTCTGTAAAAGACATTAGCATCATTATTATTTAATAGATCATTTATATAGAATACACCATTATTACACCATCTTTGTAGAAACACATATATCTGTTATTAACTTGTATTTTTGAATTAAACCATATAGATTGGCTCAGAATATCCTCACTAGTTTGAGGTTCTGAATCAAGCAAACTAGCATAATTTATATTAGCACGTCCCTTCAAAAAGGATTAAGTTTTTTCGCAACACAAGAGAGAATATCTTTCCCTCCCAAATTTTTTTTATCCCCACCATATTTTTGTAAAGTATCTAAAAGTAGAGTTTTCCATTTGGAATGGTCTAATAACTTATGTATTTTTATTGATTTACTAAAAGATTCAATATGCACCATTTTCAGTCCACCCTCACTAAAGTGGACTGAAAAGGGTGCATATTGAATCTTTTAGTTGACCTCAAGTGTTAACTTTTCACATTTTCATCTTCTTCTCTGAAACCACTTGATATATTGGCATTACTTGATTCATAAATACAACACTAAACCCAGCAGGGCAAATCTAGGTGATACAGGGAAAAAATCAACTATTGATCTTGAGCTTTATACTTTTCAAATGAATCACTTACAGTCAAACCTGCCCAAGAGGTCACATTTATTAAGCAGTCACCTGTCTTAAAAGGTCACTATTTTCCTGTCCCATCATAGAACATTTCATATAAATTGAACCTCTTTTAAGAGGTCACCTGTCTTGAAAGGTCACTTTTTATTTGTCCCAAAAGTGACCTCTTAATACAGGTTGGACTGTATCTCCAAAAGTGTTTTATTACTGAGGTTAACATCATTTGATTCAATCCAGCATTTCTTTAGAAATGCCTGTACCAAGTCAGGACCGTTGCGGTTTTCTAGTTTCCCGGTTGTTGACTGATTTTGTCTGTTTATTGATTTATGAGTTTTTAATTTCCCTTTGGAAGATTGCTCTGTGTTCGGTAATTTTGTTATTACCCTTATTTATCAGTCTGTCCTAACAAATTTTTTACCACAAGTTATTTATGGCGGGGCCCACAGAGATGGATTCCATCTCAATGATATCTAGTTTTTAAAGATTATTAATACACATTTCATATTTTCTCGTGACTAATGTGTTCTTTTCTGAATTTTCGAATCTGTTCAAACATGAACATGTTTAACTTAAGTAAAAAGAAGAAAAACAAATTGATAGGAATAAAAAAAAATTGTAAAAAGTACACCAATTCCAACATGGCAAACTTACTTCAGTCAAATCTGACTTATGTGACCTTCCAAGTGAACATTGAAATAGGGTCACATAAGAAAGGTGGTTGCTGAATACAGGTTTAATAATATGATATGCACTGTGAAGGGAAATTAAAATTAAGGTCACATAGTACAAGTTATTGCTTAGCAGAGCTTGTCCCTAAAGCAGGTTTAACTATACTTTAATATGATAATAGGTGTCACCTAACTTGGGACGAAGTCCAATATTTTTTTTAAACAATATTAACTCGGATATATGGACCTATAATATTTTTTCAAAGTAGACCGAGGGTGGATCCAGATTTTCTTAAAAGAGGGGGGGGGGAATATAGGGGGACCCAGACCCAAATCTTCCGTCGTTTTTTAAGTCCCGATGTAGGTACGAAACGACCAGGTTACGAAACGTCTGCATCCGATTTTCTGCACAGATTTAACCATGTAAAGACTTCCGGTATGTCATTTCCGGTGCATTAAAATTTAGTCATTAGTATATAGAAAAAAAATTGCTATTTCTACCATAGTTGGGACTTCGTCCCATATAAATCCAACTAGAATATCGACCATGTAATGCTGTAATCACATGACATATCAGCTGACTTTGTATTTGATCACATGATGCTATATTTTCAGGTACTTTATAAGCTATGTAATACAGTTTCAGTTCCATAAATCTCTATGCGATGCAGCAGGTCACACGGGGCCTTTGCATAGATGTGATATCTACCAGTCTAAAGAAGCTGGAAAATTGCTGAGGTATGAACAGTCAGATTGAATACATGAGATTTGGCAGAGTACAAACATTGGAAATGAAAGTGCTCACTGGAAAAAAGGACATCCTGGCCCTATAAACTGCCCTAATACCTTCATTTCCTAGCTGTTTTGACAAACTTTTATTCATTTTACATGTAGTGCTTAATATTTTGCTCAAAATTAGGAAATTCGCTAATCATTTCTGAAAGAATAGACATAACAGTTCAGAGTGTTTGGCAAATATATTTAGTTAAGCTCTGAATACATAACTAGGAGGGGGCAGTGTGAAATACCCCTTTAATTTGAAAATCCACCTCATTTTCTATAAAAAAAAAAAAAAAAAAGAAGGGTACATTGAACACATAAAATTCTCCAATATGATAGTTTATGCCACCATATGTACAAAAATCTGCATATAAATTGTCCCTGTTTTTCATTCCAAAAATAGGCATTTTGTCCCACTTTACCAAATTCACGTAACCCAGCACAATTGTTACTATCATGTATGAATCTTATGAATCTCTATTTTGTGACAATAATTGTTCTTCATATCATTGATCTAGCATAGTACAGATATCACCATCATCTAGTCAAAACAGTATTTTGTTATCACCATGATACAGCTGAAAAATTACTCAGTTTTAAACAACATTGACTCACTCGTCAATCTTTATTTCCATTTTACAATTTCCTCGTCGTCTATATCATATATGTAACTTTTGGAGAGAGCACCCCAATGGTGTAATGGCTATAGAGCTTGCCTTAAGGTGGCACCATACACTTCAGGTCAAATTTGATCTGCTCGTTTAATTTTCTTATTTATTTGGCAGTGTGTTTGAATATTGTTGTGTATTTTGACTAAAACATTTCTTTGTTCTTTAATGCAATTAAAGAAATAAAACACGACTGCATTCTAAGATTACATTTACTAAGACTAAGCTTTCTCATGAATATTACATTGCATGCTGAAGCTTAGAAGATAGAATCCAGATGTCAATTTTCCGAGGATATAAGAAATATATAATCTGTTTATAATATGGTAAATGCTATCTTGAAAGTAAAAGTTCACGGCGGGTCACACACATCATTAAGTGATCAACGGATTAATCAAGTTAATGTCTTTCTTGAGAATAAACATTAGTAAAGATAAAATGGCAATACACTATATTTCCTCCCTGATAATTCCAGATGTACGCCTGAAATAATTTACCAATGAAACCATAATCATGTGATTTGAAAATATAAATATAAAATAAAGATAGAAAGATAGCACATGCAATTTTACAATATTTTCATATTACATGCAAGATCAGACTTTTGTCTGATATAACAACACGAGGATTATTATGCCTCATACCGTGTAGCCATACAGTCCTATTCATGCACAATTATATTTCCGTTATAAGTCTTTTCGGTGGATTTCTTTCTCGTCTGGGGTTACGACGCGGAGTTGTCTCAGGTACTTTATGTTTCGGTGAATACGTGTTTTCAGTGATCGATTTTGATTGTTCATCACCATCATGTACGACAATACAGTCATCAACATTCGGTGCTTCACGAGTTTGTTCTATTTTTGTGGTTTTTAATTGTTCTGTGTGTCGTCTCCATATTTGTCCTTTGTCGGTTGCCAATTTATACATAAGTGGTCCTTCACGCTCACTGATATTTCTTGCTACCCACGGGTCTTTTCCTCTATAGTCTCTCGCAATAACTCTTTCGCCTACTTCGAATTGTCTATTGTGATATATTGGTTTTGATATTTTATTTTGATAGCTAAACTTAACAGATTATTGTTATTTGTTGTAATTATTAAATACAATTAACATGAATATTTTGGGGTTGTAACTTTCTCAGGTTTGGGATGTGTATCTAATTACTTCCAGATGTTATCTATACATCTTTGGTCAACTACAACTTTCACATGATAAGATTATTGGTATATATGACTTTATCTGATCTATGTATTTTTAAGTGACATCTTTATATTTATATAATGGTGCCATGTAAACATTTTGGCATCTGTGAAATAGAATACATGTTTGATGGGAGGAGTCTGAGATTAGAGAGAGTGTGTGCATGCAACTTGTAAGAAAGACTTGTTTTGACCATCATAACTGTAACATCATAAATTAATTTGGATAATAAAATTTTAGAACTTTACATATTGGATTTATAAAGTAAAAACCTCTCGTTTAAATAAGATCATTACTTAGTGTAAAAGTAAGAACATTACATGGTGAAGAACTCAAATTTATTAACATTAATATTTTTATATACATGGAAGAACTTTTTGATGATGGATATTTATATAGTGAAACTGATCCATTATTATTTGACAACGATCCATTATTAAGCAGTGTAGCAAATAAAGATTCATGGAATACTAGTGTATATGAATCTTATATATGTCATCATAATTCAAGTTCTGAAAGTGAAGGCAGTTCAAATTCAAATTCTGATTCCGATTTAGAAATGGAACATTATCCAAAATTACATGTCAAAAGATTCAGTGGATATACAACAGATGACGCTGAACAATTTCTATCGGATTTTGAGGCATATGTTATTTTTACCAAACTTGATTTAAACGAACAAAGAAGAATTGCAGCATTTCAACTACACCTTTGTGGTCCTGCACAAGTGTGGTATACTAGTTTGGACAGTGCATTTAAATTAAGATGGGACACTGTTTTACAAAAGTTTAAGGAAGAATACCATCTTAACAAACCAGTGTTGTTGGTAGAAACTGAAATTTTTCAAAATTTGAGACTTTTGAATGGACAACAACTAGAAGATTATTTTAGTAAAGTGGTTGATAAAGGCAGGAAAATTAATAAAAGTGTCCAGGAAATATTATTAAAATTTAATGAAGGTCTTCCTTCACAGTTAGCATTCTTTGTTCGTGCCGGCAACCCTGAAAATGTCCAGCAAGCCTGTACGTCTGCTAAGCTTGGCGAGGCATATGGATATCGACAACAATCGACAGAACTGACAGTGCCAAATATGCATCCACTAACTTCTGTGACACCACCAGCTGTTGTAACAGCTATTTCGCAGCCGGATAGATTAACATCGTTGGAAAATACATTGGAAGAACTTTCAAAGAAGTTTGATGACGTAAAACTATTGTCAAGAAACAAATCTAGAGCACGTAATACTGTTGACATGATATGCTACAACTGTGGACAAAAGGGACATAGTAAACAAAATTGTAGGTCAATGTCAACGTGCCGTGTGCGTTGTCAACTTTGTGACAAAAACGGACATAGTGCCAAAAACTGTCGCTTATCACAACCGCCGGGAAACTTCAGAACCCCGAGGGATGCAGGCCGCGATCACTCGGGAAGAAGGAACTAAACAAACGCACCAAAAGAAGTCCTCGTCTACTAGATGTACGAAGTTGCCAGTTAATAGTGTAGACTGTGTAAATAGTGAGTCTGACAATAACATTTTTTCTATAGATTCTGTAAGTAAATGTAGTAGTCATTTTCTATAATTATAATTACAAATACAATTTAATTGTAAAGTGTCAGCACTTTTGGACACAGGTAGCTCTATTAATTTAATGTCATATTTTTTGTATAATTCTTTGTCAAAGAAATATAAAAGTGAGTTGTTAACTGTAACAAACAACAAGATAATTTTAGCAAACGATCAGGAGATACAGATTGATGGCATTGCCACAATTACAGGTATTATAGAAGGTAATCAGACAAGTTTAGATGTTTATGTTCTTAAGGATACTTCTCATCCATTAATATTAGGGACTGAGTACCTTAGATCAAATGGTGTAATTATAAACTTTAATTCCTTGTCTGTAAATTTATGTCCCCAAAAAGACTAAATTTCCCACCAAATTCAGAGTCCATAGTTTCGGGCAAGGTTCATCAATATGTTTGTGGGGGATTCCAAGGTGTATGTTCAGGCAGTTCTATGGTTACAAAGAAAGGGTTACTTGTTGCTAGATGCTTGTCAACAGTTTCGCCTAGTTATATGGTACCTATTAAGGTCATGAACCCCACAACTGGAACAATTACTTTACACAAGAAGAGACAGCTTGGAGAATTTAATTTGTTAGATGATACTATAAATATTGTTCCTAACATCAAGTCAAACTGTACACATGCAGAAATAAAGGAAAATAAAGTCCAGATGGGCCAGAGAAATAATAACAAAAGAAGGTCGTCTGAGGACAAATTTTTGTCTTATTTCGATATGGAAGCCAATGATTTGCTATCATCCCAACAGTCACAATTAAATGAGCTGCTGGTTAAAAACAAAGAATTATTTGTCACTAAAGAAAACCCAGAGTTAGGCTTGACTGATCTGGTAGAACACCAGATACATTTGAAACATGATGCAGTTTCTAAACACCAAATACCATATAAACTGCCACCTCATAAGAGGGACATATTGCGTCATCAACTTGATGAACTGTTAAGTCAAGGAATAATTGAACCGGTGAATGAAAAAGAGGATATACCCATATCAAGTCCCATTGTTTTAGTTTCAAAGAGAAATCGACCAAACTCAGGGTTGAAAACAGGTTCAAAGGAGGAGAGTTTATCAATGTATAGGTTTTGTGTAGATTTTCGATATCTGAATTCTAATACGCAATATTTTCGATATACAATTCCGAATGTAGATGAATTAACGGAGTCCTTTACTCAGCGTATACCAAATTTCATATCTTCCATCGACTTAAGCTCATGTTTTTTTCAAATGCGCATTTCGCCCGAGTCTACCAAGTATACAGCCTTCAATACTTGTTTTGGTACATTTAAGTTTAATAGGTTACCTATGGGTTTGAAAACATCACCAAAAGTTTTCAGCTTCTTATGGATAAAGTATTGAATGGTTTATCTTATGTTATTTGGATGATGTCTTGTTATTTGGATGATGTCTTGGTTTTTTGGATGATGTCTTGGTTTTTTGGATGATGTCTTGTTTTTTTTCGGAAACTTTTGAACAGCATTTGAAAGATTTACAGGAAGTTTTTAGTCGATTTTATTCAGCTGGATTGAAGCTATCGCCACAAAAATGCAAGTTTGCACAAAGGAAATGTACATTTTTAGGACACGAAATATAAAAAGAAGGGATCAGACCACCAGGTGATAGGCTAAAAGCAATTTCTGATTTCCCTGAACCTACAAATACAAAGGAACTCAAACGATATCTTGGATTAATGAATTGGTTCAAGAAATATATTCGCGATTACAGTGTTAAAGCAAATTGTCTGTACAAACTTCTACGTAAAGGTGGAAAATTTATATGGAAAAGGGAACATCGGGTAGCTTTTGATGAATTGAGATATGCATTAATGAATTCAGATGCATTATCATTTCCAAGATACGATTTACCTTTTTACCTAGCTGTGGATACGTCCAGTAAGGGTATTGGGTACATGTTGTATCAGAAACATGACACGAACCTAAAGAATATACATGTTATACGGTTTGGTTCAAAATCACTTGCAAAATGGCAACAATCATATGGGCCAACAAAACTTGAACTATTGGGCATGGTAACCAGTATTATAGATTGTTCAATCTACGTGGTCACAAGTTTATTGTAGAATGTGATCACCAAGCTCTAAAGCCGTTATTTCAGAAAAGTTTGAAAGGAGCAATTTATTAAAGGTGGCTTGCCATTCTTCAGGAATTTAATTTTGAGATTCAGTATAAACCTGCCGAACAAATGATAGTACCCGATTCCTTGTCAAGATGTCAATGTAATGCTAAAAGTGACCCTGCAGTTGAAAGTCCAGATGAAACGGACCCTTGTTTTCCATATGTCCCAGAATATACAGGTGAAATAACATTACCCAATGGGATCACTTTACAAGAATTAATGAAGTCTACTGACAAGAATGTAGAGGTTAATCATGTATTAGTATCACATAACAATGAGTTTATGGTATTTTTTGCCTTAATATGTATATTGTTAGCTGAATAGCTTTAAGATAAATTAATGTAATAACACCATTTTGTCAACACTTGAGTGCAATGGGCTGTATACAAATGTATGTCACAGTGTACTGTTACATGTACATGAATGATTCCCTCTTTTTGTTTTTATGCAGTTACAACCATTTGAGTAAAACTTACAAATGTATCTATCTTTTATAGGATTGCAATGGGTAAAAACAGATTTGTGTGTTTTTTCTCCAATATAGCTCGGGTGGCTCAATGAGTCAAGTAATAAAGTTTACCAGTTGCTTGCCCATGGTCGGTGGTTCTCTCCGGGTACTCTGGCTTTCTCCACAACTAAAACTGGTCGCCATGCATGATATAGCTGAAATATTGTTGAAAGTGGCGTTAAAACACCAAAAATAAAAAAAAATCCAATATACTAATACATGTACATGTATATATATATATATATATTTTATTTTATACAGCTAGACATTTATACATGCTATAAAAAAATATTTTTTCTTGCCAAAAATAAAGGAACAGCATAAAAATGAAAAAGGGGAGCTTATCAGGTTTATTAAAATTTTGTATAATTCTGCAATTGTTTTCATACTTTGTTGTTCTGTTATTGTTTACAAATTTATTTATATTAAAAATTGAAAAAAGAAAAAAACAACAACAAAACAATGAGATAGTAACACACCAGGAATCAGATTCAGATGGTGATACAGATACACATCATATGTCAGGGAAGCGTAAAGTGACTAAGCGAAAAACAAAAGCACAGCTAAAATCTAACATTTCACAGTGTGAAATAAAAGACTTGCCTAATACTGTCTCAACGGATGAATCACAAATCAAAGAAGTGGAAAGCATAGATTTATTTCGAAATTTTGATTTTAGCTCAGAGAAATTAAAAACTTTGCAAAGAAATGACAAGGCTTTGCATCATCTAATCAACTACCTAGAGACCAATGAGTTACCATCAAGTCAGAAATTAGCCAGGAGAATTTTGATAGAGTCAAATGACTATATTTTGATAGATGGGTTACTACTACATTCTAGGGTGAAGAAATCACAAAGAGTTAAAAGTCTTGATAATTACCAACTGGTTATTCCAGAAGTAATGATTGAAACTGTACTTCAACTGTATCATGATTCACCAATGGCAGGTCATGCTGGAATTCATCAAACATTGGATAGAATGAGGGAACGCATTTCATAAGCTTTTTCCTGGTTACTTCTGACAGTGTTTTTAATATTGGGTTTTAACAAATGAAGTCTCGATCTTAATTCTCTGCCAAGAAATAATTTTGATGGCGTTTCATGGGTACTAGAGTGCGGAGTCTGTCTATATGTTAAGAGAAAATTAGCAATCTTTTTGTTCATATCACTAGTCTCCTGTTTCATCGCTTTCATTGACTGTTTGAATGTTTGAATAAATCTCTCGACTAGTCCATTCGTAGCGGGATGATACGGTGCAGATTTTGTATGCTTAATCTCGTTGCTACTAATAAATTCTATGAATTCTTCTGAGATGAATGTTGGTCCATTATCACTGACGATTTGTGAAGGTACACCATTTCTTGCGAACACTTGTCTCATAATGTTTATGGTTTTAGTTGCTGTGATAGATTTCATTTAAAAAACCTCCGGCCATTTGCTGTGTGCATCCACCATAACAAAAAACATTCGGTTCATGAACGGACCTGCGAAGTCAATATGGACTCGTTGCCATGGGGTTTCAGGCCACTCCCATGGATGTAACGGTGCAAGTGTTGGCGCATGTTGTGTTGTCTGACATCCTGTACAACTCTTCACTAAGTTTTCAATTTCATGGTCAATCCCAGGCCACCACACATGACTTCTGCCTAGTGTCTTCATTTTCACCACTCCAGGATGACTACTGTGTAACAATTCTAGGATTCGGGTCCTGAATTTTACCGGAATAATAACTCTTATTCCCCACATTAAACAGCCATGACTCACTGTTATCTCATTTCTGCGATTATAATACGGAAGTTTTATTGTCAGTATTTTCCCATCCATTCATGGTCTGGTTCAACACGGATGCTAACACCTTGTCCTTTCTCGTCTCGCGTTGTATTTCTGCACTTGTTGCGGGTAAATCTTCAATTTGTGACATGTGAAATACATCATCTGCATCTGCATTTTTCGTGTCGGTATCATTTTGAACTGGCAGTCTTGATAACGCGTCTGCATTATTGTGTCTCTTAGTACTTTTATATTCAATATCATACGTGAATCCAGAAAGAAAAATAGCATAACGTTGTAATCTAGCTGCAGTAGTGACAGGTATTGATTTCTCTGGATTAAAGATTGTGGTTAATGGCATATGATCAGTTAATAATGTAAATTTCCTACCGTACAAATATGTGTGAAATTTCTTCACTCTCCACACTATTCCTAGAGCTTCCTTCTGAATTTGCGCATAGTTCTTTTCCGACTTTGTAAGACTTCTTGACGCGAACGCAATCGGTCTTTCAGATCCATCCAGCATAACATGAGACAGTACTGCCCCCAGTCCGAACGGTGACGCATCACAAGCTAAGCGTACCGGTAAATCAGGGTTGTAATGCGTAAGCACTTGATCTGAGATAATCATTGTTTTTGTGTCCTCAAACGCTTCCTCACATTTATCTGTCCAGACCCATTTTCTGTCCTTTTCAAGCAGTTCGTTTAATGGTTTCAGTACAGTCGCAGAATTCGTTAAAAACCTGTGGTAATAATTTACTAGTCCTAAAAAAGCTCGCAATTCCTTTACATTTTTCGGGGTCGGTGTTTCCCTTACAGCTTGTATTTTGTCCGGTGTTTTTCTCAGTCCCTCTGCACTGATTTCATGTCCGCAATAGGTAACCCTATCCTTTAAAAAATAACACTTCTGTAAGTTCGCCCTCAAACCATAGTTCTGAAGTCTCTGAAGTACGTTTCTCAAGTTATGCAAGTGCATCTCATCATTAGATCCCGTGATAATCATGTCATCTAACATACACTGAACTCAACCAAGTCCATTAAGTACTTGGTCCATCGTTCTTTGCCATATAGCTGGGGCTGACGCTATCCCAAATAATAGTCTGTTATATCGATAGAGTCCCTTGTATGTGTTTATTGTCATTGACGGTTTTGACTCATCATCTACTTCCAGATGTAAATAAGCCTGACGAAGATCAATCTTTGTGAATTTCTGTTCTCCTGCAAGTGTTGCAAAAATTTCATCAATTCGCGGGAGCGGGTATTGGTCCACTTTAAGCATTGGATTTACTGTTGTTTTGAAATCTCCACAGATACGTACGGAACCATTCGGTTTCATTACGGGGACTATCGGGGATGCCCATTCACTTGTGTCAACTTTTGACAATATTCCTTCATTTTCCAATCTGGAAAGTTCACGTTCCACTTGCGGTTTAATTGAGAACGGTACAGGTCTTGCATGGGATTTGCATTTTCCTTCAGTGTAAAGTTAGCTTTTATTTCAGCAACACATCCTATTCCATCACTGAAAACATTTGAATATTCCTGCAGAAGTAAATCCAAATTTTCACTTGTATTCCCGGATACGGATATTTTATTTATCCACTTAAGATTTTTCCAATCAAGATTGATTTTCTTGAGCTACTCTCGACCAAATAATGCAAGGCCACCTTTTTGCACTACAATTTAAGACTTTCACACTGACCATTATATTTCACTTGAACATTAATATATCCCTTGGGAATCAATAATTCGCCTGAATATGTTTTCAGTGTGATTTTTGCACTTTCTAGCTTTCCATTTTGAAAATACTTTTTGTAATCCAGCACAGAAATTATTGATACGGCTGAACCGATATCCAGCTCCATTTTAATCTCCTTTCCATTCACATTTGGTGTAATCCAAATTGAATATTGTGCGTTTTTATTTTTCACACAATTAATTCCCAAATAATCATTATCATCACTACACTCTACTTTATGTACTGCATAAATTTTATTTTGTGCATGGTCTTGGTTTTGATTTCACAGCTGATTTGCACGCTTTACGAATATGTCCTCTTTTATTGCAGTTGTGACATATAACGTCTTTAAATTTGCAATTGTCCGGTCGGTGATTCACTCCATTGCACCGGTAACAAACAAACGATTTCTGTTTTCCTGTCTTCCCTGACGACGTCGGTCTGTGATGTTTTTGTACCATATTTACGGAACTTTCAGGATTTTATTTTCCTCTCAGTTCAATTGCATCCTTGTTTGCAGTTTCAACAGCTACAGCAATTTCAATAGCTTTGACAAATTGTCAAGTCCGCAACAGCTAACAATTTCTTCTGTGTATTTTCATCTTAAAGTCCAACAACAAATTGGTCTCTTAAAGATTCATTTAGAGTTCCGAACTCACAATATTCTGCTAATCGTCTTAATTTCAGCTACGTACTTATTTACTGTCTCCCCTTGTAACTGGTAACGTTTATAAAATCGGAACCTTTCTGCAACAATTAACGGCTTCGGACTTAAATGGTCTTTTAGAAGTTTTACAATTACATCGTAAGTTTTTGTTGCCGGTTTCTCTGGTAACGTTAAATTTCTTAAAAGTCCATAGGTTTTTCCACCTAATAATGATATGCACGTTTATTTTTTTATTTATTTGGCAGTGTGTTTGAATATATCCACTATAATAAATATCAAAATTTTAACAAATTCCAACCAACAGACTCAGAGCTATCAATTCACTAGCCACATAACAGCTTTTCTCTCTGTGGTTTTGATCACCGAGATGCTTGAAATCTGCATACAAACATCATATGATCAAAACGTCCAATTGATTTTAAAGAGTTAAGGTACCCCCTTAAGTGTGGTGGATTGTGTTTTTGATCCCAAATTAGGTCAAACTAAACACTAATAAATTGTATTTGCTGCTACTCCTCTAAGCACACAGAATTAAGGAGTAAAAACAATGACTGGTGGACTCATAGTCTGGAAAATGTGTCTGAGTGAACGGGGATCTCCACCAGTAGATTATTGTTTCAGTCAACTAGTGTAACAGTGTGTTCTTTCCACCAATGTATTCTTTCCAGAGGACAAGTTACACTAGTGTATAATTTCCAGAAGAATTATTACACTAGGTTATTTTTTTCCATGCTAACCCTAACCCTAACCGGAAATTCTACACACAGGAATAAAAGTACGCTTACATTAGCATTATAAAAATTCAACCTATCATGATATAGCTGAAAAATTGCTCGCTTGACATTCAACAACTATAATAACTCAAAAAGCTGGTACTAATAGACCTTTAGATTGTTGTGAGCAGAAAATTACAATTATGTGCTAAAGGTTGACTTGGTGTTAAACAACAATCGCTCACTCATAAAGCTGATACTAATACACCTTTAGATTGTTGTGAGCAGAAAATTACAATTATGTGCTAAAGGTTGACTTGGTGTTAAACAACAATCGCTCACTCATAAAAATGTGAATATTTTATTTTATTTATTTATTTAGCAATATGTTAAAACTTGGTTCATCTGTACCTTGGCCAGAAGCTATGGAAAAATTAACAGGACAAAGGTAAATGGATGCCACAGCTATTCTAGAGTATTTCAAACCTTTACAAGACTGGCTTGAAGAACAGAATTATAATNCTCACTCATAAAGCTGATACTAATACACCTTTAGATTGTTGTGACCAGAAAATTACAATTATGTGCTAAAGGTTGACTTGGTGTTAAACAACAATCACTCACTCACAAAGCTGATACTAATACACCTTTAGATTGTTGTGACCAGAAAATTACAATTATGTGCTAAAGGTTGACTTGGTGTTAAACAACAATCGCTCACTCATAAAAATGTCAATATTTTATTTTATTTATTTATTTAGCAATATGTTAAAACTTGGTTCATCTGTACCTTGGCCAGAAGCTATGGAAAAATTAACAGGACAAAGGTAAATGGATGCCACAGCTATTCTAGAGTATTTCAAACCTTTACAAGACTGGCTTGAAGAACAGAATTATAATAAACATCACTGGGATGTCCGTCTGATGATGAACTACAAAACAACAAAAAGTCGACAATACTTCAAAATCTTCACAAAATTATCTTAATCTTTACTTATATATATTTTGCATATTTTTATATATGAAAAATTTAATATTTTAATGGAAGGCTAATAGTGGTAGAATATATACAGTAGTCCCCTCTCTTAAAAGGCCACACCTTTATATAATGAAAAATTAGCCTAAAAGAGAGGTGGCCTCTTATGAGGTGGACGAAATAGTAATATTTTACTATCTCTGTGATTCTGAAATCTGGCCTGATAAGAGGTGTTGCCTTTCTAGGGGACAATTTAATACTATTTTACTATCTCTGTGATTTCTGAAATCTGGCCTGATAAGAGGTGTTGCCTTTCTAGGAGGATAGTTTAAAAGTATTTTACTATCTCTGTGATTTCTGAAATCTGGCCTGATAAGAGGTGTTGCCTTTCTAGGGGGACAATTTAATAGTATTTTACTATCTCTGTGATTTCTGAAATCTGGCCTGATAAATGGTGTTGCCTTTCTAGGGGGACAATTTAATAGTATTTTACTATCTCTGTGATTTCTGAAATCTGGCCTGATAAGAGGTGTTGCCTTTCTAGGGGGACAATTTAATAGTATTTTACTATCTCTGTGATTTCTGAAATCTGGCCTGATAAGAGGTGTTGCCTGTCTAGGGGAACAATTTAATACTATTTTACTATCTCTGTGATTCTGAAATCTGGCCTGATCAGAGGTGTTGCCTTTCTAGGGGGACAATTTAATAATATTTTACTATCTCTGTGATTTCTGAAATCTGGCCTAATGAGAGGTGTTGCCTTTCTAGGGGGATAATTTAATAGTATTTTACTATCTCTGTGATTTCTGAAATCTGGCCTGATAAGAGGGGTGGCCTTTCTTAAGGAGGACATTTTAATAGTATTTTACTATCTCTGTGATTTCTGAAATCTGGGCTGATAAGAGGGGTGGCCTTTCTTGAGGGGGACAATTTAATAGTATTTTACTATCTCATCTTAAATCTGGCCTTATATGAAGGGTGGCCTTAAAAGAGGGGGACTACTTTACCCCTCTAAATATTGATGTAAATTCATTATTAAGCAGCTAGGTATGTATGCCCATTCCAAAACAAATACAAATCACAGTGTAAAGTCAATGCATGATATATTTGCATTGTCTGAAAATATAAAATTAATTTGTACAAGCTTTATAAACAGATAAATTTTACATTGTCTGAAAATATCAAATTAATTTTTACGAGCTTTATAAACAGATTTTGCATTGTATTTCACATGAAGCATCATTCATTCTGATGTGATGAGTTTACAACTGAAGATCTCTAGGTATATGGGATCACACTTTTGGATGTGTCAATAGCCACATAGGCTGCAATGGAGAAACATATTTTTATTTTCCTGTTGCTAGGCATATATGTTTTACCCATGTCCATATGACCGTCCGTCTGTAGGCCCATCCCACTTTTGATGTCAGTTCGATACCTTAAGTTTGCCTACAGCAGTACATTTCAAATTTATTCTCAAGGTCGTGACTATTGAAGGAATGCCAAGTTTGATTTTAGACTTGACCACTTTTTCTTTTCTCGAGTTATGCCCGTTTGCTTTAGATGGAAATGTGGCATCCATGTCCATAACATTCTACCAAATTTGTTTTGTAGAATTTTTTTCAGTTATTTAGCTGATTTCAGCACTTTTTTCAGTAAAAAAAAATCTGAAAGTTGTTGTTGGACATTGTCAGAACAGGTTAAAAATGACCTTTTTGAAAGAGGGTGTAGATGGTTTCAGTTACTTTAGTTTCTAACCAGAATCATCGCTATAAATGTCATTGTGATCACACAAAATAACGGTCCAAGATTTTATGGGGTTTGAACTAGCCCAGAGGGGTCCAAAGTTCAACATTCTGTAAATTATGAATAAGCACTGGGTATTATGCAAAACATATATTCCAGATTAGTAATACAGGCTCATGTTAGTTCATAATAACATTATATGTACTTAATTGTTGTATTATAATAAATCATATTTTTATGACTAAAGATCAATATCTTGTCCAACCGTCACGATGGTATGATGGTTTGTGTGCTTGTCTCCAGTGTACTGTAAACCAACTTTTGTTCGCGTGCTATAAACCTTCGCGACTTTCGCGGTAGAGTACAAAATCGTGAAAGTTTATATCCGCGAACAAGTCGGTCTAAAGTATCGCGAATTTAAATCTCCGCGAAACTGTCTTGAAGCAGAAAAGCGCGAAAATTAATAGCCGCGAAAATAAGTTGGTTCACAGTAATAGATCGTTGGTTTGAACCCTTCTCCGCTAAGCAAGCAGTATTAAGGAGTAAGAATGAAAAATCAGGATAATGTGTCCGTGTTGAGTCACATGTTGACTGTTGCATCAGTGAGTTAGGAATGTTCCTTATATGGTCTCTAAAAGGTTTTTTTTATGTTGATGAGAATTTCAAGATGTTCGCCCACCACCAGACAAAGTTTTAACATAGGACCATATATAGGAAGTGAACAAATAATTTTTTACCGAAACCAGAAATTCCATTGAACCCAAACTGTATCACTATATGACTAATCATTGGGTGATCTCCTACATAATTTAATTATTTTTTTTGTGTTGATTGGAAATCCAAGATGGCTGCCACCACGGACCAAATTTAATATAAATGTAGGACCATATGTGGAAATGTTTAAAAAATTATTTCCAGTAATGGGGAAGATGATTGGAATGCTATGAACCCTACACGTTAAGGTCATCTTTTGTACACATGTAGAGAAACTAGGGGATCACACCTTATTATTCATAATAAAAAATTTACAAAAATTACCTCCTTTTGACCAACGTCAAATAACCTTTTTACAGGTATTTATCGCTGTTGTAGCATATATATAATATATTTATAAAATACATTGTATTTTATTGAGAAATACATTTAAAATACTTCCAAGACACGGAAGCATATCTATAAATCGACGGTTTAATTCAACAATTTTGGAAAACAATTTTGCGGGAATAAGGGCGTGTAGCTGAGTTAAGATAGAAAAATCTTTTTCACCTAAATTAACGGACTACTTTATCCAAGGGGTGAGAAAACTGTCTCTACCGGGTATGCAACTATAAATCATGAACATGATGAGGATCAAGGTATTGATAGATCATATATGTACATTTATAAAATGTTTACCATCTTACCTTGGTGCCAATTTATTGCCAATGCCTCAACATAAAATCACCAGGATGATAGAATGCATAACAATGAACTTAGCTCAATGCAGAGACAGTTAATTTTTAATTACTTTTTTTATCCAATGCATTTTTGTGTGCAATATGTTCATCTATGTGGGTTATTTATGGTCCATTATATTGTTTTTGCTATTTTATTTTGAAAAGTGGTCTAAATTCAGAAATTGTGGAAATTTGGATTGATTGATTGGTTGATTTATTGTGTTTAATGCCACTTTCAACAATATTTCAGCTATATCATGGCGACCAGTTTTAGTGGTGGAAGAAGCCAGAGTACCCAGAGAGAACCACCGACCATGGGCAAGCAATTGGTAAACTTTATCACTTGCGGCTGCGAGTCGAGTGCACCCTTTTTTGTAATTTACCAAGCCAGGGGCAAACCCGCGCCATATTGGTGTTAGGCTTGTATGAGTTGTTAGGTAATCCAACGACTAACTCATTGAGCCACCCGGGCCCTGCAAATTTAGAAGGCACACAATGTTTATAGAATTTTTGTTTGTTTGAATTGATTGTATGGAGAGCTTATGGTATTATATCAATAGATTACCTCCCCTTTTTATGGTATTATATCAATAGATTGCCTCCCTTTTTATGGTATTATATCATATCAATATATTTCCTCCCCTTTTTACGGTATTATATCAATAGATTACCTCCCCTTTTTATGGTATTATATCAATAGATTACCTCCCTTTTTTGGTATTATATCAAAAGACTACCTCCCCTTTTTATGGTATTATATCAATAGATTGCCTCCCCTTTTTATGATATTATATCAATAGATTGCCTCCCCATTTTATGGTATTATATCAATAGATTGCCTCCCCTTTTTATGATATTATATCAATAGATTGCCTCCCCTTTTTATGGTATTATATCAATAGATTGCCTCCCCTTTTTTATGGTAGAGGAGATCAAGTGGCCAAAAAATGACAATCTCAAAAATTTGAAAATTTTGGTTTTTCATTCAATTTTAATGTTTATTAACCTGGTCAAAAGGGTCATTGGCCCAGTCAAGTCAATTGATTAAATTTTCAATTCAAATATTTTATTGAATAAAGTGCATAATTTAATTATACAATATCCAATGGGATTGCACATCAGGCATAGCCCTCAATAATGGAGAACATTCACCCCTTTTCCCATCAGGTGGCGTCACTGTACCAAAGGTGGTTACGAACATGTTTGTTTTCAGATAAATGCTAGTAACCAATGTAATCAACTGGCAATTGCATTACCTACATGGTGTCCTTGATCTGAAAACGTTACGTAATATGACGGTGTGCACGGCATATAGAAAGGACGGAAATTATCATAAAAGATTTTAATATAATATCTCCTATACCCTTTTTCTAGTTTATTTCACAGTGACCGGTAACAATCATAGGACCCAATGGCAATGTCAATGTAAAATTGCACACGTGTTTTTTTTTTTTTTTTTTTTTTTTCATTTGGGTCTAATGTAGATTTGCACACGCGTTTTTAGACTTAATTGAACCAGGTTGAAAATTATACACATGTTTTTTTTCACACTGTATATGGTCTAACCATGTAAAATTGCATATTCGCTTTTGCATCAAATGTTTGAAGATCCCCACAGAAGTACAAGGGCAGGCAAATGCAATACAGTGACGAAAAGAAAAAGGACACTCATTGCTATACAAAACACTACACAGAAAACTTTCTTTTATCCCAGTCAGGTTTTTTCACAGGAAACAAAAATCAGATTTTTTATTTTTGGACATCAAAAAATCAGTAGTTTGTCTTTTTTATAATAAATTTCTCCTTGAGAACTGCAGGACCGGATATCTTTCAATTCAATTTATTTTGTTTCTTTAAAATTTCACCACATATTTAAAAAAAAAAACATCTAAAAGTTAAATGGTCGCCCTCTTAATGACATGAATTATATGTGTCTCGTCCGCGTCCATGCAACTTCGTATATGATAAGTGTCTGGTTTTCAAGAACCTTGTGCAAGAAAGTTCAAGATTTAATTATTGCTTCTAATCCGCGGATTTGTCCCGATAAGATTGATTCCGTACAAATTAAATCTTCAAAGAGATAAAGTTGCATTTTAATGCCTGGTACTTTAACCATTTATATGATTTTTTTCTATCACCGTATGTAGCGCTATCGTGTAATTTAATAAACACCGTCCAAATATATTTTGTATTTAGTGTAGAGCTTGGTAAATAGCTTGTATTACCGTTGAAATGTACCGTTTTGTTTTGCTGGAGGAAACCGGAGTTCCCTGGAAAAAAACCCACCGAACTGCCGAAAGTCACTGACAAATTCCATCACATAGAAATCACATTATTATTATTACTAATTAATAACAATCAAGTGACTGTTGATGAAGATGAGGTCCCAACACGATTATTATTTTTTTAAAGTATCTAAAAATGATATAGATGCAGGCCCGTAGGAATAATATTTTATTTGAGGGGGCCCAGAAAAATCAGCTTCAAAATTTTTAAATCAAGTATGTGTTCATGGCCGCTGTGGCAGAATATTCTCACTCTTCCGGAAATCTCCTGGTTTATGATAGATTTGGCGCTGTCCATTTTATAGTTCTAGTTATTTCTTCAACTGCACTTATTAAAATGGTTTATGAGTGAACCCTTTTTGTCACTATGCTGCCATACTTGTGATATATAAAACATCATTGTAAGTAAACAAATGTAGTACATTCCTAAATATTTCATTTGACTGGAAAGGTGACTATAGAGATGATTTCTTATACGGTTCCATCAACAGCATCATGCATGCTTGCTGTTCCAATACTTTATTTAACACT
>MJUT01020580.1:228669-240817 GCA_002080005.1 Gigantidas platifrons | reverse complement strand
GGAAGGGAATAATAGAAAAAGTGGTGAACACCGTTAAATACACCACAAAATAAGTCATTGTATAGAAAAACGAAGGGACAATCCATAGAAGCAGGCAACATTAGGCATACAAGAACGCAACGAAGACAATCTAACCAAAAACCAAAAACCAAAAACACAAAAATAAAAAGACGAGCAACACGGACCACACCAAACCCCGGGGGTTAACCCAGGTGCTCCCAAAGAGTAAGCAGTTCCTAATTTTTATGTTATGGTACTGTTCAACTTGTACCGCTTAGAAATAGTCAAAAAGAGGGGGTACCACACATTGTGTTTAACCCCACTTTCAGTATTTAAGCTATCTCGTGGTGGCCAGTTTTATTAGTGGAGGAAACCGGAGTACCCGGAGACACCGACCTGTCTCTCTCTCTCAAGTCACTGTCAAACTTTACCACATAATGTTGTATCGAGTAACCCTCCGGAGCACCTGAGTTCACTCCCCGTTTTTTAGTTGGGATATACGGATTCTGGTTACCCTTTTGGTATCATCAAACTCTTCGTAGTGTTGCTGGATCTTTAGTTTTCTATGTAATGTTTGGTAGATTGTTTTTTGTCCCTTTGTCCATTGTGTTGTCTGTACTTCTCCGATTAGCGGATTCTGATTACTATTTAGTATCTTCAAACTCTTCCTGTGCGATACAGTTTTTTCCATGCCCCGCACATGACAGTAATGTAACATATACTTTTTCGGTTTGTATGTTCGTTTTATCGTCCGACCATCTGCACTTTGTTATCGCCATTCATCTGCGGTCCTTGACCTGATAGCTTTCATATTTGGATTGATGATTGGTCATGATGTTTAGTTTATCATATTATCCATGATGATTCAAAGCTTCTTGTAGAAAATATGGAACTTTAACCTTTTCATGGATTTTCAATATAATTATGTTTTGAGAACACAATCCTTCTAAGGTCTTCCTTCATACTTGGTAGGATAATTTTGACGATATTATTTGGCGTGGATCACAATGACCTTCAGCCACAGTATATTTTTTTTTCTAAGAAAAAATAAGGGTGATGACGATAAAGCTTTTAGGTTGGATAATCATTTCCTTCATTGCTATATATAGTGTAACAACTGCACTATCAAAACTACTCAGTTTAAAATATGTATGGGGTGGGGTGTATAGAAAAATTAGGAAAGGAACTAGAATCTTGTAGCAGCTGGCTCGTTGACAATAAGTTGTCTTTACACTTAGGCAAAACAGAATGTATTATTTTTGGACCGAAACGTAAATTGAAGAAAGTAACAAATTTTCAAATCCAGTGTAACAATCATATCATCCAATCGCAACCGAAACTTAAATATTTAGGCATAGACATAGACCAAAATTTATCAGGAGAAATTACAGTTAACTCAATAATAAAAAAGGTAAATTCTAGACTTAAATTTATGTACCGTAAAGCGAGGTGTTTGTCAACTGAAACTCGCAAAACTCTTACAACGGCTCTAATCCAATGTCACTTTGACTATTCATGTTCCTCGTGGTATGCTGGTGTTTCACAGACCTTAAAAAACAAACTTCAGATTGCCCAGAACAAAACCGTTAGATTTATAAAAGAATTAGGTCCAAGATCTAGTGTTCGCCAACCAGAACTATCAAGTGTTGGATTTCTTAATATTGAGAATAGGGTAAAGCAATTAAGATTAGGACATGCACATAAAATCTATAACAACAAATGTCCAACGTATTTAAAAGATAATTTTATAAAAGTTAGTGAAAATCATGAATATAACACTAGATCAAGCCAATTCAACTTCGTTGTTCCAAAAATCAAAGGTGTGGACTCTTCAACTTTTTTCTTTAATGCTATTAAAGATTGGAACTCGCTTCCAAATAACATAAAATCAATAAAAGACCATAACGCTTTCAAAACAGTAATAAAACAACATCTTAAAAATTAATTACAGCCATATCTTTTAAAATATTATCAACTAAAATTGTGCCATGTGACCTCTTAACTCATTTTTTTTATTTTTTATTTTATTAAACAAGTGATATACACTAAAGGACCCCATTGGAAATAAGCGGAAACGCTTTAATGGGTTATCCTTGGAAGGATATCAACTTAAAGTGCATTTTAACCTTGATACATTGTTTTATATAATTTTATATTTGTATATTTTTAAACTACACTAGATTTAGTTGGTATCTGTCCTAAATGAATTTTACCTTTTACCTTTACCTAAGGGGCGTTCTATCTACGAAATTGTCTTGTTTTCATTGGCGATATACTAACATATAACAGCACCCTGTTGGATGTCATGTCACTTAAAACCTTTATTCTTCTTTGACCTTCAACTCACATTAGAGGGGCCCGAGTGGCTCAATGAGATAGGTCGTCGGATCTAACAGTTCATGCAAGCCTATCACCAATACGGCATGGGTTTGCGCCTAGCTTTGTTAATTACAAAACGTGTGCACTCGACTCACATCCGCAAGTGATAAAGTTTCCCAGTTGCTTGCCCATGGACGGTGATTCTCTCCGACTTCCTCCACCACTAAAACTGGTCGCCATGATATAGCTGAAATATTGCTGAAAGTGGCGTTAAAACACAAAAAAAAATCAATCAAATCAGTGAACTCATATTCAAGACAGTCAAATATACAGACCAATCAGCTCGGTTATAAATGGTAGGCTCTTCACTGATTTTTCGGGTGTAAATATTGACCCTGACATGACCCCTATAGCGATGTCGTAAGATGTTAATAATAAAATGTAATCACATACATGTAATTTTATAGGAATCTTGTACACGAAAAAAAAGTATATTAAAATGAACACTTTATTATAACAACAAAGTATATATATATATAATGTAACGCTCACCAAACACTGTACGAATTCGGAAAAGATTGTTTAACCTGTGGGTTAGCTCTAAGAAAATATCCATTAAAGAGAATTGAAAGGTTCTTAAAGAAATTGCTAAAATTTATCGTAAAGCAACACGGTTGATGCATATATCTGGAAGTTTGCGTCAGCCTAGTTGCTGTGTACGAAATGCAATGATCAGCTGTTTCGTGGGAAGTTGATAAAATTCCAGTATTATGAGCAATTTCAGTTCAGTAAACTAAAGTAAAATTATCATGTTTTCAGAGAGAAATGTCTGGATTTGTTGATGCATATATGTATTTTAATAAGTTATAGTTACTATGAGAAGATTAAATCCACATCGTGATTATTTACAAATCACGTCGCCTGTTTACATTTTTTGGAATGTCAAAGGGGAATTCCCCATCTGTTTATTGCTTGCCGATTGGTCAATTATTGTAAAGCGATCGAAGCGCCATCAATATTACGTAGAAGTATTAGACGCGGCTAGTTTGAAACGGGTTTCGCCTAGTAGTTTTACAGCAGACAAGTTAGAACGTAGAAATAGAAGAAGTTAGTGATACATACTGAAAGATGTCAGATTATAAGACAAGGGAGGAGGTGCGAAACTTATAAAAGTTTACGTTAAAAGTTGTTAGTACAGCTACGTAGTGTAGTTGTTCTGGTTGTCGGTTATTTCAAGGTGTGGGTTGTTTTGGGTGAAGGTTGCTTCTTGGAGCAGGTTGTAAAAGTTGCGGGTTGCCACCTCCTTGTAAATTCTGAAGTCTTATATTTCTTGTAATATAAATTGTTTTAAGTGGTTGCAAGTCCGTTTTTGCAGAGGGTGCATATAAATTTTGATTAAGATTGTACGTAGTCGCCATTATATCTTATCGCAACCGAGCTTGGAGCGGGTTGCGTAAGTGAGGTTACGTTTTACTATCAATAATTTGTACCCTAATCTTTATAACATAAGGAAAGTAATTTGATATTATTTAGCTAGATTGTGGTAAATATTTCATGTAAGCGACGTTGGTGTCGTTATTGTAGACAATTATTATTGTTATTTGTAGTAGTAGGCTCTGTGCCTGGTGCGGGTGTCAATTGCTTGTGGCAGGAAACACGTTAACCATATTGATATATTTTTGTGGCCGCTCGGTAATCATATGGTTGTCCAATATTGTAGTTGTTGTGGTTAATAGAAGATTAAATAGTTGTGAATGTAGTTAATGTCCTTTAAAGGGCATATTTGGATGATTAATTAATTATACTTGTAATTAATTAAGTAATTGTTTGTTGTGTTCCTGTCCAACCACGAGGGTTAAAGACACAGACGATCGCGCAACGTTATTATTATTATTTAATAAAGTATCTGAATTTTTATTAGCCTTTGTAATTTGTTGAATCCATTTAAATTTACTTTCATCTAAACTCCGACATCAAACGGACCCTTACATTTGTAACGCTGTATACCTTGTGGTTCGCAGGTCAACTTTACACGTGGTCCGCAGCATTACAATATATATATATATATATGATAGACTCAGATCGACGTCCAGTCTCTAATCGACGTCCACTGACGTCATTATCTCAAATCACGATCCAATTTTACGATATTCTCTAATCGGCGTCCTTTCCAAACTCTCATATCTATAATATCAATAGCTTATGAGACCATACCAAAGACCTCGGCAAATCCAAAACACCCGGGTAAACCATGGTTTAATGATGACTGCAAAGACGCCATTAACAATCGCAAGAGGGCCGAATGACCGTTCGGAAGACATCCTACATCGGACAATCTCGGCAATTTCCGCCTCTTCAGGGCGAAAGTTCGAAGAACATTGAAACAA
This sequence comes from Gigantidas platifrons, assembly GCA_002080005.1. Classification (NCBI taxonomy): domain Eukaryota; kingdom Metazoa; phylum Mollusca; class Bivalvia; order Mytilida; family Modiolidae; genus Gigantidas; species Gigantidas platifrons. The sequence continues at coordinate 236,111 of MJUT01020580.1, read as the reverse complement.
AATCGACGCACTTCCTGGCGTATTTTGTTTCGAAATTAAATTGTCATACACCGATGAATTAGGTTTGGAATATGGTACACAAAAAAAGAGAGAGAGAGAGAGAGAGAGAGAGAGACATTAAAAACAACTATTAGTTTAGTTTTATCGCATTTCAATAACTATCAGTAGTTCTAGTTGAAACTGCCCGTCCGGATGGAGCCTTTCTTTTTAGTCGTTTGATTCATACATTGAAAACGTATGATTTGACCGTTCTTGTATATAGACAAACAAAAGCGGGAATTGTCAATGTTTAATTAGCGTGAGAAACCGACTTTTAAATTACTTTAACTACGCCAGGTTTAAACTACTGGTCCCAAGCCCAGAATAAGGAGGAGGGTTAGCTGTTAGCTGTAAAAGTCAATCATAAATACAATACGCTTAAAATATATTGTACATTTCGGTAAGAGTATGATTAAAATATGTCAAGAAACAAATTCAGTTTATTGTTTTGGAAAAAATGTGATATAATATAAAATATAAAATTATGGAAAAATTAACGTTTGCAACACCTTTTGCCAAAGCTTGTGTCTTCCTAATGAAAAACAAAAGCAATATGACATATATCATTTTACGCATTCCAATCATACAAAGATTTTGTTATTTTTGAGTTGCAGAAATATCTTACATTCAGTATAGATCAAAACTTGCACTTACTCTTATCAAAACTCAGGCTTAGTGCCCACTCATTGGCAATCGAAACTGGGAGATATAATAGACCATTGATTCCAGCTTGCGAAAGATACTGTAAATTTTGTGTAAATGAGGTAGAAAACGAAAAACACTTTCTACTAGATTGTTCATTATATAATACAATTAGAGAAAATCACACTTCCCTGTTTCAAAATCATTCATTAACTGATGAACATCTTTCAAAAAATTTAAATCCTACTACTTTACAAGAAACAATATCTGTTTATATCTTCCAGAATCATTCTCAAAACGGGATATTGAACTAAAAGATATTTAGTCTTCTGCTCATACCTGAACAGTTTACTAGAAGTTCTTAATTAATCTGTTATCAAAAACTGACATGCATTTGATTTAATAGAACAATGTGTTTATGTCCTATCTATAATTATTATCAAAAGTGACATACATATATTATGTGAGATTACAATTTAACCTCTATATAATGCCATGTATTTTCTGTCTTAATTTGTTTGTTTGTTTAAATGTATCTGCTCTTTGTATGTGTACTGGATTGCGCAATATGTTGTATTAACTGTGCTTTATCCAATAAAATCATTTGAATTAAAGAAAAATCAATTCTGGACAGACAGAAACTTGAACCGTTGCCCCCAAGAGTGCAAGAAACTCGCCTATATTGCCATGATAAGATCAGTGCTAGAATATGGTTCAACTATATGGGACCCTTAACCAGCCAAAGATGTGGACAAAATAGAAAGTGTGCAACGACGAGCAGCACGATTTATTACTGGGGGTTATAAAACAAGGGAAGAAGGCACAGTCACCAAGATGCTTGCCGATTTACAACTTATACCCCTGGCAGAAAGAAGAAAACAACAAAGACTGGCTATGTTCTACAGGGTGGTTGAGGGGCTGGTACCGGCAATCGCACCAGAGGACTATCTTTTTGAGATACGTAATAAAAGGAATATTAAAGCGACAAAATTTCAGGATTACCAACACAAAAACATTATAGAACGACTAGAAGTAAATAACACCAGAGGATATAAGACAATTCAGTACAACACTGACTGCAGGAAACATTCTTACTTTCCTCGCACAATCATAGACTGGAACCAACTGGAAGATGGTGTTGTGCATGCCAAGTGAGCAGAGGGCTTCGTAACAGTCCTCCAACAGTGCTACTAAGCTCTCCTTCCTGTGCTAAGATAACGCGCTGCGTCCCTACATTGTATATATACAGATAGAGACACATAACGTCAAAAATAATTTTGTGGCTGAAAAAAATATTGTGTTGATTCAACACTACAAACATACCGTAATCACCAGTATTGTTGCGTTAGGTATTTTCGATAGGTTATTAAATAGAAAAAGTTGTACTTTTTCCCCTCTGTATTTGATATTCATTAAAGTCTATCTCGGGTGCATTAACTGTCAATTCATGTATAAATTTGATTATAGAGAACCTCTGTTAGCATATAGCTTCTATAAACTCGCAGCCGCAAGTGATAAAGTATACCAGTTGCTTGCCCATGGTCGGTGGTTCTCTCCGGCTTCCTCCACCATCAAAAATAAAAATGAAATCATTGATAAACATGTCAAATTAATTATTCATTCATAAAAAATAGTAAATATTAATAATTATGATAATGTACACCCGGTAGAGCCTCTCCGAGTTTCCACAACTTTCAAAGGTGAAAAAAGACATTCAAAATTACAACTACAAAATTAATATAAATCCATAAGAAGAGTACTCCGTTAGAGCCTCAAATTTTTTAACTTCTGTCACCGTCACATGATCAGAATTTTACCCACAGGCCAATATGGTGCAGATTACTCTGCAGACGACATAGCTGGGGAGATTCAAGTTACCAGAGTTAAATATAATCCATATAATTTATGCAGATTAAAAGTTATAACAAAATGGCTGAACATATGCAGGGTTATGATGAAAAGAGTGCTTACTTTTTTGGAAGGCATTGTTGGTAAATATTTATTGTTTTGGATCTTCTGTTTACAGTGTACTTTCACTTTCTGAAATATATACCGGAAGCGTAGACGTGTGTAACTTGCAGGTGCAAATAAAAATAGCGATCGAAAACTCCTTACTATCGAAAACACCTTACGAGACCATAGATATTTGTATAATAATATTATTATTAAATACTTTATTTTGAGAGGGTAACACAGTTAACTAAAAGCTAATCTCACCCTCGTCCCTACGGCGGGACTTGAGAGGTTGCCCTGAAGACGTGAAAGTCCTATTAATTGGATTCATAATTAACTACCAAACACGATAATCATTTGGTCACAAATCCTTCCAAGGTCTTGTTGGCGTTACTCCTCAAATTTGATAGCTATGGAAAAATGTAGATACCGTTTAAATAACTCTATAGCATCATATCTGTTTCGGTTAGGTGGTCGCTATATACGTTACCCGAAAATCAAGTCTACTGGTATATTTTTGCAAAATGATGGTGTCCACTTGACTAATTTGTCAAACGAGTAGTTTCTTAACTCTGTGCAAGGTGGCCTCGAAATGTTTATTCAAGAACCAAGTCATGGACCAACTTTTCCAAATTAATTTGAAATGCGACTTAAAGAGTCAATGTTATCATTGTGTGTAATAAGAATTCATTGAACAATGTGTATACTAGTATATAAGATGAACATATTAATTGGACATTGTGTGTATAAAACTATAAGATGAACAGTTTGTTGAATATGACATGTAAAAGTTTAAAAGTTTTATCATTAGTCCCCAATTTTGTACAGAGTACAGTTTTCATATTCTTTTTAGTGCATTTGGGTTTATATGAATTAATATTACATATGGTGTGGTTTTCGTACAATTTCATCGGCTAAATCGGTCACGTGATATACAGAATATTTAATATATTTTTGCCATTGGGAAGAAACCAGACGTCTTTTTTCTATTTAAAACAAAATATTGATGCAATGTTTCTATTTTTAAGTATATTGACGCTATTTTACTAAATTTAGATCCGGATATTATATACACTCTGACAAAAGTTAAGCACCACCCTAAATTTTTATCGATATATTTTTTTACATCAATACTGTTAAAACAATAAAATAGATATCACCATTTTTCTTACACTTCTTAAAAGACTACACGAAGGGCTCTAAAATTACCAATATACCAGAGGTGTTTACTGCTACGGATTTTCCGTATTTACCACGGATTTGAGATGCAAAATTCGGACTACGGATTTGTTCGCGAAAGTACGGTTTCTGTGGCATTTCAAAATTATAATTTCCCGCACTTAATTTTCCACGAAGCTCTTGAATACTTGTATATATGAGTCAACGCATAAAACGTTAGAGCGATCAAGACTTCGAATGCATTCGGAATACTTCTAATTTATCGTCTGTTTAGCGTTTGAGAAATGTGCTCGCTTGAAAATCCGAAATGAAAAGATGTCAGCAGCCAAAGCTGCAAAGCGGGTTCTGGATTTGGGGGTGGAAGATCACGTTGTCAATCGTACGCCGCCAAAGAAAACAAACACTGCAGAAGTATAAAGACTCATATCACGATTTGTGGCCTTGTTTGATCTGATTTTTTGTGCAGTCTTGCTGGAAAAATGATTGTAAAATACACGTTGAGTCTAAAGTGCATCTTAAACACCATGAAACAAACGAACATGTCTTACTCTATGAAATCATTTGTGGGCTTTCAAAATCATGTTTCCTGATTCAAAGATTGCTCAAGGTTTGTAGTCATTTTATACTTCGATAGTAGGAAAGAGATGGTGTATGGTTTCATATCTTATACATGAACCTGACCCACACCTCTCGTTTTCTTTCTTTATTCCCTTCTTTTTGGTCTGGGATTTATATGGTTTGGGCCCAAATTTTTTAAAATGTTTGGACATTTGTCATTTTAGCCCATTTTTTTTAACCTATCCAGGAATGTTCTGGTGCAATCATTGGTGTCTGTGTCATAAGTTTTTGTGAGTGAAATTAAAACTTTGAAACAAAAGTTAATATGATCAAACTGATGTACATGTAGCTAGTAGAATTGAATTAATTATATTACTCTAATAGTGCAGCTGAACTTCTACTTAACTGAATAACATACATTATGCTAATAGGACATCACTGAGTTTAACACATTTCCCTGTCATTTATTTCAGAAACAAAGGGTAATGAATCCTATAAAATTTCTTTAGTATCTTCAAAATATGACTCAGATCAATATTTCAGACCCCCTAGAAAGTTCGTGTCACTTTGCGATGCTCAACGGTGATACTACTGACAGAGGTCCAAAACTACTGATAACACTCGCCAATACTACTGATAGCCTTCATTTGGGGTAAACACCTCTGATATACGAAGTATTTATCATCCTGAAATACATGACTATGACGTGGCAAAAATGGGGTTCAAAACAGGCGCTGAAAAAACGTAAAACCAATTTGTCTTTGATGGAAGTTTTTAACATTGCATTAAAATGCAGAGTCTTCAGATTTTAAGAACTTTTGAATGCATATATTGTGCGTATGTGTAAGGCATAAAAATTAATTACTAATTATCCCCGTTAATTAAACCTCATTAATTTATTATCTAAATATATGGGTTTTTATATCTTAAGCATCAATATTTAACGCTTAATTTCTGATCCTGTTTGTAAATCAATACATTGTAGGAAGTAATTAACTTGTATTTCGTTGACACACATGTATAATGCCCTCTGATGAACTCTATAGGTAATGCCAAAATCGATACAATCTTTATTCAATTGATTTCAACCAGACTCCATGTGAAGAAAATCTATATTTTTGTACACGTGTGCTGTCCATATTCTTTCGAAATATTAATTATAGGAAACTGTATGCTGAAGTAGCTGATGAGGTATTATATCAAATGTTACTGGGGAAAAACTTCGTGTACGGTTCCTCTGTTTCGGTCTGGTGGTGTAATGATGACAACTCTGAACCACGCGGTGGAGGAGCATAGCCGTATCCTTCTTGAGGAGGAGTATGGACGTATCCTTCATGAGGTGGAGGAGGAGGAGGAGTATAGACGTATCCTTTTTGAGAAGGGGGAGGAGGTATGAAGGTCTGCTGTTAAAATGGTTCATTTGGTAAATCTTATTTGACACTAATGTCGTAAAACACGTCTTTCCTCTTTTGGACTAGAGATTGTAATGCTCACCCTACCAGAGTTCACCTCAGGTTATTAGTGGGGTTCGTGTTGCTCAATCTTTAGTTTTTCTGTGTTTACTCTTGGCCATTGTCCCTTTGGTATCTTCTTAATATATTTGACGTGGGCGTATGTAAAACAAACAAGTATTCGTTTCTAACTTTTATTTATAAGTCGGAACCAATGGTTCTTCGATCGCTGGGATGGTCTGTTGCAGGAGACCCTCTTAGAATCGTACGGTCGCGTGCTGTAGTCCGGCATGAGGACTCTTTTGTCGAAAACTATCCTGTAGTCTTTGTCTTGGTGTACGGTAAGTAATCTCTTGTGGTCTCTGGCGATCTTGAAGTCGTCCCTCACGGTCTTGACGTCATCTCTGTTGTTAACGACCATGTCCTTGATCGTATCAAAGTTAATATTTAGGGCGTTCTTATAGCAGAGTGATGCCTCTCACTTTACATATGGTCGTATGTCCATCCTTATCGGGTCTGGCAATCTTATAAGCATAGTTCTTCGGTCCACCGGTGACAAACTCTATTATTCTGTTGTCTGGTACTTCATCGGTGAGATCTCCTATGTAGTCACCGAGTTCTGGTGTCCACTCGCCTGGTCTAGAGGTATACACGACTGAGTCTGTATCGGCGTATAAGGCACGGGCTCCTAATTGTTCCAAATAACTGTAGAACTTTAAACGAGCTTGAGAGGTGGTATAGGCTGCTATGACTACGTTGGTTCTCCCGGATTCTTCGACGAACTCTTCTTTGTATTGATATCTCATTTCCACCATCTCGTCGCTGACAAAATTTATACCCATCACGAGAATCTGGTCGCTGGTCAATATGTCGAAATATATGTATTTTATCCGAGGCATGTTGGATCTCTGTCCGAATTTCTCCCAGAAGCTATTCAACATCAGCTTGGCTAGTGCTCTCAATCCAGGATTCTTCTTTATGTTGTTGTAGTCCAGGAGTATTCCCTCCTTTTCGTGGTAATCTCTGATGTACCTCCATTTCTCATCTTCGGTCTGACACCATTCTGGCCAACCACTGGCTTCCTGTTTCATTTTGAGGAAGCTGTTGACATATTCGGTAAAGAGTCCTCCATTTTTCGTTTTCGGATCGTACTTTTCCGTTTCATCGAAATGCCACACTTCGTAGATGCGCTGAACTACATATCCTTTCTCCAATGCTTTCTTTAATTCGTCCGTGACCCATGTTCCCGTTAATGATCTTTCCTCGTGGTTATGTTGACACGGTGTTTGTTGATGGTTTTCACTACATGTTTTACACAGAGTAAACTGTAATTTATTGTTCATTTTCACTGGTAATACGGGTATGTAGAGTCCTCTTGGTGGCAGTACTTTGCATTTTATGAGTCCTTCGTACTGCTGTGCATCGGTAAAACCCTCGGTGGTGATCTTGGGATGTCCGATGGGTATATTTCGGTCTTATTGATATATGGATACAAGGAGGTTACATCGACGTATGATATATCCTGGTCTTTTTGAAACAATGTAAAAGCTTCGGTGCGTCCTCCGTAAAAAGCATCTCGGGGTTCTAAGGGATTAATTATCTCGGATTGTTGGACAAAGT
>MJUT01020580.1:214005-226750 GCA_002080005.1 Gigantidas platifrons | reverse complement strand
GGAAAATCCAAATCGGGACATTCGAGGCTAACTTGGACTAAATCCTCTACCTGCATTTCTTTTGTCACATCATACAAGATGGAGTCGAACAGGCTCTGTATGGTTTTCAGTATGTCTGGAACATTCTGGGCGTTTAATTCATTGAACGTAACTCTGTATTCGTTGGATTCGGTGTTAAATCGAGGCATCTTCTTTCCCTTCTCCTTAGTAATGGTGTAATACTGATCGGGGTGGTTGATATCCACGGGTTGATTTTGTAAACCGGCTCCACTCTGATGTTTCTTCTTCAGATGGTGATACAGGTTATCCTTTCGTCTGTATAACAAACCGCATTCGTTACATGGAAAGAAGCTGTCGTTGTTGTTTTCTCTCGTGTCTATCGAGATTGTCCTTTCTAGTAAAGCACTTCTGGCATACTCCACAGGTAAAGGTATTATGGTGTTTGTTTAGACGGTGGTGTTCCATTAATTGACTCTTCTTGGCAAAGGTTTGTTGAGAATATCCACACGAATGCATCTGTAAGAGACAAATGTATAGGTATTTACTACATCAAACATTTCAACTACATGTAAGAGGTGTGTTAAAACTACATGTATGACTTACATCTGTTCTGTCTAATTGGCGTTTGCTCTAAACACGTCTGTTCACTTCGGCGTCTGGGCGCAGAATGAGAATGTTCTTATATGTTATTTGAGAATGTTTCGCATCGAGTCGGCTTTTATAAGTGTAGGGTGACGTCATGTTACTAAAAATAGATTGATGAGTCATCGAAGTGCTGTGACATTCGACACGGTCTGCTTAATTCTCTCGTGTGTTTTGACTTTTCGTTTATCTCTCCGTTTGTTTTATGTTTCCCTTGTTGTTTTCTGTTTCTACTTCACGTCACAATACCACCAATTTCCACCACCACCACCGCCGCAGCCACTGACAGAGGGATACCACCACCACCCTCCTCCTCCTCCGCTACCGCAATAGCATTGCAATTCCACCCAAAACACGAAAAACGTAAACAAAAACCATTACAAAACGAACAAATAGCCATTGAAAAGTTAAATGAACACGAAAAACGTGATTAAAAATGAAAGCATAACGTGAAAACGTCACTAAAAATGAGAAAGACATGCAAACAATACGACAAAAACTCGAACAAACTGGAAACACGATGAAAATATCGAATACTAACTTAAAACAAAAGCAATTAAAATGCCAAAATAGTAATTAAAAACGAAAATTCGAGTAAAAACTCAAAAAGTAAACGACAAAATATCAGACAAAACGAAACACATTATGAAAATATCACACTTTAACATTATTTATGACAAAACTAACAAATCAACAAGATAGTGATTAAGATGTTGAATAAACCCTAAAGGAATCGAGAAACGTCGTTATAGAAAGTTCACGAACAAAGAACAAATCGAACAATTAAAGAATAATACGCTAAAAGATCTCCGAAAATATAGCAAAAACAAAACGAATAATTAGTGAATGAAACATTAAAAGATCTCCGAAAATACGACAAAATCAAAACGAATAATTAGTGAATGACACATTAAAAGATCACCGAAAATACGACAAAAACAAAATGATAAATTAGTGAATGACACATTAAATTGTCACGGAAATTACGACAAAAACAAAAACAAACGAAGTTTTGCCGCACACTAAAAATGGTAACGTAATATAATCCGGATAAGCAAACGATCTGTCCTTAAACGGATTTGTGTGCAGGGTTGTATATGTCTTTCAATATTAATTGTTACCACTTAAATCCCGGAAGAGTATCATTTTATTAATCTCCTTAGATTCATTCAAAATAATTCACATCAACAAGTGCAGTTATTATGATATCTTTACGTCAACTACACGGGTCGTGGTGTTATGATACAATCACGTTAACGAAGTATTTACTTAGAGAAATCGTATTACAGGAATTGTACAAATATGACACAAAGTTTATTAAATAAAGAAAATTGCTGAAGAAGTCAAACAAGGCTACTTGAGAGTGGAGATTCATTATCACAGTGCTTAAACGAACACCTTAGAGATCGACCACGTACTGAAAACACACCCAAGTACAAGAAACGTTTTCAAAGGAGTGTATGCCAGAAACAGACTACCCAGAAGATTAAACGTACCCTCGGCCTTGATAGGGCACACGGACCCGGACGATCGACACAATAAAATGCTAGTAGTATATAGGGACAGCTCAAGTCACACCCCAATGGAATCATCCATTTCCGATCGCGCTCCCACATTTTCGAGGCCCTACTTGAACGGATATTCCGGTTGAGCATGCGTGCTCCCTTTCGTTCCTTCAGATTCACATTGTAACCATGTTACAAACGCTCCCATTGAATTTTTGGTGGGAAATTTGAATTTTGGCGGGAATATTAGTTCCGGTTCACCACTTCCGGTTCCGGAGACTTCACTTCGGGTGACATCACAATCCTCATCGATCCTCCGCAAATAATAACTGGGTGTACTACTAGCATTGTATTGTGTCGGTCGTCCGGGTCCGTGTGCCCTATCAAGGCCGAGGGTACGTTTAATCTTCTGGGTAGTCTGTTTCTGGCATACACTCCTTTGAAAACGTTTCTTGTACTTGGGTGTGTTTTCAGTACGTGGTCGATCTCTAAGGTGTTCGTTTAAGCACTGTGATAATGAATCTCCACTCTCAAGTAGCCTTGTTTGACTTCTTCAGCAATTTTCTTTATTTAATAAACTTTGTGTCATATTTGTACAATTCCTGTAATACGATTTCTCTAAGTAAATACTTCGTTAACGTGATTGTATCATAACACCACGACCCGTGTAGTTGACGTAAAGATATCATAATAACTGCCCTTGTTGATGTGAATTATTTTGAATGAATCTAAGGAGATTAATAAAATGATACTCTTCCGGGATTTAAGTGGTAACAATTAATATTGAAAGACATATACAACCCTGCACACAAATCCGTTTAAGGACAGATCGTTTGCTTATCCGGATTATATTACGTTACCATTTTTAGTGTGCGGCAAAACTTCGTTTGTTTTTGTTTTTGTCGTAATTTCCGTGACAATTTAATGTGTCATTCACTAATTTATCATTTTGTTTTTGTCGTATTTTCGGTGATCTTTTAATGTGTCATTCACTAATTATTCGTTTTGATTTTGTCGTATTTTCGGAGATCTTTTAATGTTTCATTCACTAATTATTCGTTTTGTTTTTGCTATATTTTCGGAGATCTTTTAGCGTATTATTCTTTAATTGTTCGATTTGTTCTTTGTTCGTGAACTTTCTATAACGACGTTTCTCGATTCCTTTAGGGTTTATTCAACATCTTAATCACTATCTTGTTGATTTGTTAGTTTTGTCATAAATAATGTTAAAGTGTGATATTTTCATAATGTGTTTCGTTTTGTCTGATATTTTGTCGTTTACTTTTTGAGTTTTTACTCGAATTTTCGTTTTTAATTACTATTTTGGCATTTTAATTGCTTTTGTTTTACGTTAGTATTCGATATTTTCATCGTGTTTCCAGTTTGTTCGAGTTTTTGTCGTATTGTTTGCATGTCTTTCTCATTTTTAGTGACGTTTTCACGTTATGCTTTCATTTTTAATCACGTTTTTTCGTGTTCATTTAACTTTTCAATGGCTATTTGTTCGTTTTGTAATGGTTTTTGTTTACGTTTTTCGTGTTTTGGGTGGAATTGCAATGCTATTGCGGTAGCGGAGGAGGAGGAGGGTGGTGGTGGTGGTATCCCTCTGTCAGTGGCTGCTGCGGTGGTGGTGGTGGAAATTGGTGGTATTGTGACGTGAAGTAGAAACAGAAAACAACAAGGGAAACATAAAACAAACGGAGAGATAAACGAAAAGTCAAAACACACGAGAGAATTAAGCAGACCTTGTCGAATGTCACAGCACTTCGATGACTCATCAATCTATTTTTAGTAACATGACGACATCCTACACTTATAAAAGCCGACTCGATGCGAAACATTCTCAAATAACATATAAGAACATTCTCATTCTGCGCCCAGACGCCGAAGTGAACAGACGTGTTTAGAGCAAACGCCAATTAGACAGAACAGATGTAAGTCATACATGTAGTTTTAACACACCTCTTACATGTAGTTGAAATGTTTGATGTAGTAAATACCTATACATTTGTCTCTTACAGATGCATTCGTGTGGATATTGTCAACAAACCTTTGCCAAGAAGAGTCAATTAATGGAACACCACCGTCTAAACAAACACCATAATACCTTTACCTGTGGAGTATGCCAGAAGTGCTTTACTAGAAAGGACAATCTCGATAGACACGAGAGAAAACACAACAACGACAGCTTCTTTCCATGTAACGAATGCGGTTTGTTATACAGACGAAAGGATAACCTGTATCACCATCTGAAGAAGAAACATCAGAGTGGAGCCGGTTTACAAAATCAACACGTGGATATCAACCACCCCGATCAGTATTACACCATTACTAAGGAGAAGGGAAAGAAGATGCCTCGATTTAACACCGAATCCAACGAATACAGAGTTACGTTCAATGAATTAAACGTCTAGAATGTTCCAGACATACTGAAAAGCCTACAGAGCCTGTTCGATTCCATCTTGTATGATGTGACAAAAGAAATGCAGGTAGAGGATTTAGTCCAAGTTAGCCTCGAATGTCCCGATTTGGATTTTCCTATCAGATTACCATTTATGCAGATGAAACAACTGACCAGTGAACTACTACTAACCGAGATAGAAAGAGTGCTACAGTCCAACGAACAGTTCGTCCTGGACCAGAGTTTACGACTGGATATTACACACGTCGGCCTTCCTAAGGGTGGGACTGGAAAGATATGTGATATGTGATTACGTGGACACGGAGAGGTTCCTGAAAGATAAACGTTGCATCATCCAGATCAGAAACAAAGATGACCTGTGTTGTGCCAGGGCCATCGTAACGGCCAAAGCTAAGATCGACGGACACGAACAATGGAATTATATTCGACAAGGTCGTCGCATCCAAGAAGAGTTGGCGTTGGAATTACACACCAAGGCGGGGATACCCCTTCATCAATGCGGAATCGAAGATGTAAAAACGTTTCAACGATTCCTGGTAGGATATCAGATACATGTGATATCGAGAGAGCGTTTCAACGGAATCGTTTACCATGGACCCACAGCCGAGAAGAACATCTACTTGTACTATCACGACAACCACTACGATGTGATTACCAGTATGACTGCGTTCCTGAGTCGTAACTACTTCTGTACAAACTGTAACAAAGGATATAGCAACAAAGAACAACACGCTTTCAACAACGTATGCCATAATTGCCAGAAGATTCACGATCAAACTGAAGATGATTGGATACATTGTCTGGATTGTGGAATATACTTCAAAGGACCAGCATGCTTCAATCTCCACAAGAAGACGACGACTACCGGAAACTCAACGTGTACCTCCTATTACAAATGCAAGAGCTGCGGACAAACCGTGAACCAACGAATGGGAGACCATACCTGTGGTAACGTCTATTGCAAGACCTGTAAAGATTATTATCCATCAGGACACCAGTGTTACATGTTACCTGTGGATTACAGCGATAGACAGCAGAAACAGACTTACATCTTTTTCGATTTCGAATGTACCCAAGACGACATGATCCAGTGTGAACAAGGATATCAAGCCGATAACGACGGAAAATGCATTCACTGCAAATCAAGGACTTGTGGAGCATTTGAGCATAAGCCTAATCTATGTGTAGTACATAGAGTATGTTTAGAATGCATGGATCAAGACGTCGATAAAGACAGCATCTGCCAAACATGTGGTAAGAACGAACAGGTGTTTGCCGGACCGAACACAACTGAACACTTTTGTAAATGGTTGTTTTCCGGAGAAAACGAAGGGGTCACCGTCATCGCACATAATTTCAAAGGGTACGATTCGCTACCCATATTAGGGTATCTGTACCAACACGGAGTAAAACCAACGATTATAGCCAATGGAGCCAATAACATGTATATCGAAGTACCCGGATGTCGTATTCGAATGATCGATTCCATCAACTTCTTACCCGTGGCTTTATCCGAACTACCTAAGATGTTTGGACTGGATGAACTCAAGAAAGGATATTTCCCACACTTGTTTAATAGGAAGGAAAACCAATCAGTCGTACTCAACCATCTACCGAACGTACACTACTATAACCCGGATGCCATGAAACTGAAAGACAGAAAAGCCTTCTTCGTGTGGTATGAGACCAACTACCGACAACCAGTTGATTTTCAAAGAGAACTGTTGAGTTACTGTCGCTCCGACGTGGACATACTGCGAAGAGCCTGCCTAATGTTTAGACAACTGTTTTTGGAGATCACATCAGCCGACGGACACGGAGGCATCGATCCATTCCAACAGTGCATCACGATAGCCTTGGCTTGCAATTTGGTCTTCAGAGCGAAATTTCTCCGACCCAATACCATCGGCATCATTCCAGCTCAAGGATACCGTCCCGAAGAAAAACATTCCACCAAAGCCATGCAATGGATCAAATACTTATCGGCAACTGAAGGAGTCCACATACAACATGCTAGAAACGGTGGTGAAAGGGAAATTGGACCCTATAAAGTGGATGGATATTACGAAAACGAGAGCGGAGAGAAGTACGTTCTGGAATTTAATGGAAAGTTCTGGCACGGATGTTTACACTGTTACGATGCCAGCACCGTCAACCCGGTCAATGGTATGACTATGGGTGATCTATACCAACGTACCATGGAGAAGAAACGATACCTAGAAGACCAAGGGTATAACTACGTTGGAAAATGGGAATGCGAGTTCGATAGAGAGGTGAAGGAAAATTACACTTTACGACACTTTGTCCAACAATTCGAGATAATTAATCCCTTAGAACCCCGAGATGCTTTTTACGGAGGACGCACCGAAGCTTTTACATTGTTTCAAAAAGACCAGGATATATCATACGTCGATGTAACCTCCTTGTATCCATATATCAATAAGACCGGAAATATACCCATCGGACATCCCAAGATCACCACCGAGGGTTTTACCGATGTACAGCAGTACGAAGGACTCATAAAATGCAAAGTACTGCCACCAAGAGGACTCTACATACCCGTATTACCAGTGAAAATGAACAATAAATTACTGTTTACTCTGTGTAGAACATGTAGTGAAAACCATCAACAGACACCGTGTCAACATAACGACGAGGAAAGATCATTAACGGGAACATGGGTCACGGACGAATTAAAGAAAGCATTGGAGAAAGGATATGTAGTTCAGCGCATCTACGAAGTGTGGCATTTCGATGAAACGGAACAGTACGATCCGAAAACGAAAAATGGAGGACTCTTTACCGAATATGTCAACACCTTCCTCAAAATGAAACAGGAAGCCAGTGGTTGGCCAGAATGGTGTCAGACCGAAGATGAGAAATGGAGGTACATCAGAGATTACCACGAAAAGGAGGGAATACTCCTGGACTACAACAACATAAAGAAGAATCCTGGATTGAGAGCACTAGCCAAGCTGATGTTGAATAGCTTCTGGGGGAAATTCGGGCAGAGTTCCAACATGCCTCGGATAAAATACATATCCGACCCTGCCGAATATTTCGACATGTTGACCAGCGACCAGATTCTCGTGATGGGTATAAATTTTGTCAGCGACGAGATGGTGGAAATGAGATATCAATACAAAGAAGAGTTCGTCGAAGAATCCGGGAGAACCAACGTAGTCATAGCAGCCTATACCACCGCTCAAGCCCGTTTAAAGTTGTACAGTTATTTGGAACAATTAGGAGCCCGTGCCTTATACGCCGATACAGACTCAGTCGTGTATACCTCTAGACCAAGCGAGTGGATACCAGAACTCGGTGACTACCTAGGAGATCTCACCGATGAAGTACCAGACAACAGAATAATAGAGTTTGTCACCGGTGGACCAAAGAACTATGCTTATAAGATTGCCAGACCCGATAAGGATGGACATACGACCATATGTAAAGTGAGAGGCATCACTCTGAACTATAAGAACGCCCTAAATATTAACTTTGATACGATCAAGGACATGGTTGTTAACAACAGAGATGACGTCAAGACCTTGAGGGACGACTTCAAGATCGCCAGAGACCACAAGAGATTACTTACCGTACACCAAGACAAAGACTACAGGATAGTTTACGACAAAAGAGTCATCATGCCGGACTACAGCACGCGACCGTACGGATTCCAAGAGGGTCTCCTATAACAGACCATCCCAGCGATCGAAGAACAATTGGTTCCGACTTATAAATAAAAGTTAGAAACGAATACTTGTTTGTTTTACATACGCCCACGTCAAATATATTAAGAAGATACCAAAGGGACAATGGCCAAGAGTAAACACAGAAAAACTAAAGATTGAGCAACACGAACCCCACTGATAACCTGAGGTGAACTCTGGTAGGGTGAGCATTACAATCTCTAGTCCAAAAGAGGAAAGACGTGTTTTACGACATTAGTGTCAAATAAGATTTACCAGATGAACCATTTTAACAGCAGACCTTCATACTCCTCCCCCTTCTCAAAAAGGATACGTCTATACTCCTCCTCCTCCTCCTCCACCTCATGAAGGATACGTCCATACTCCTCCTCCTCAAGAAGGATACGTCTATGCTCCTCCACCGCGTGGTTCAGAGTTGTCATCATTACACCACCAGACCGAAACAGAGGAACCGTACACGAAGTTTTTCCCCAGTAACATTTGATATAATACCTCATCAGCTACTTCAGAATACAGTTTCCTATAATTAATATTTCGAAAGAATATGGACAGCACACGTGTACAAAAATTTAGATTTTCTTCACATGGAGTCTGGTTGAAATCAATTGAATAAAGATTGTATCGATTTTGGCATTACCTATAGAGTTCATCAGAGGGCATTATATATGTGTGTCAACGAAATACAAGTTAATTACTTCCTACAATGTATTGATTTACAAACAGGATCAGAAATTAAGCGTTAAATATTGATGCTTAAGATATAAAAATCCATATATTTAGATAATAAATTAATGAGGTTTAATTAACGGGGATAATTAGTAATTAACACGAAATTATGTAAAATTTATTGGGTTTGGGATTTGTTGTCGATCGAGACAGGTGTGAGAGCCGTTATTAGTCACGATTGGCTGAATTCAGGAGGGAAAAATTATTTTAACATAGGGGTCAATAGCGCTATACGGGCATGCTCTACTACTTATATATATATATGTTATATCTCTCAAATTTCTTGTATCTTTGATACTTGTTATATCTGTTTTGTCTGTTGCGCTAGTTATAACTCTTATATTTGTTACGCCTGATATATCTATTTGGCCTGTTACGCCTGTTATAGCTCTTATATTTGTTACGCCTGTTATATCTACTTGGTCTGTTACGCCTGCTATATCTCTTATATTTGTTCAGCATTCTTTTTGGCTTACAGCACAGCCCGTCATCGTCACCTTCAGATGGTTCACACCGGGTACATTGTATCTGTTCCTCCATTGTAACAGGACATATGGCAGGTATATTACATCCCAATCCTGTAATAAACATACATTATATGTTTTAAATGCGAAAAAAGAACAATTTACTAGAGCATTGTTTATCGCTCCCGAGTGAGGATTGTCATTTAACCCTCATGCGTAAAACACTTACCTCCCCGCATCATTTCTCTAAATGGTGGGTTTGGGTTGGGAACAGTAGCTTAGTAGCGCCACTTTTTATTTAGGTGCCTGTATCAAGACAGGAAAGTAAACGGCCATGTATTTGTATGTAAGAGGTGTCGGTTTTATCTTGTTTTTACTATAACTGTGATTAAAACAGAAATAATAATCTGAATCTTCCCCTTATTCCCCATCTAAATATTCGTTTTTTTAAGTATATACATCTATTATTCCCAATATTCACTACCTTTGGTTGTTTATACTAATAAACCCATTGATAAGCAGCTGAATTCGCATCCGGAATTCAATGGTGTTCGCTTTGTTAAATCTTGGTTTTGTGTTTTGTATATCATTATTTTTCTTTTTTCCGGTTTATTTTGGCCATTGTATGTTCTGTCCGTTGATTACCGGCTTCTAATTATACATTTTAGTATATTAAAATCGTTCTTTTCGGTAGTTAGCGTTTAATAAAGATTTATATATACAGTCAAACCTTCACATGCAGTCACCTGTATTAAGCAGTCACCTGTATTAAAATATCACAATTTTCTTGTCCTGTCAGAGAAAATTCTATATGAATTGAACCTCATTTAAGAGGTCACATGTCTTAAGAGACCATTATTTATTTGTACGAAAGGTCACCTTTTAATATAGGTGTGACTATACTTACCCGGAATCTCGCCTGAAATGAATAAAAAAAATCATCTTAAACGAATATTCACTATGACTTTCAGAGAGACAAAAGATGTAATTAATTTACAAAATATACAATTTATATCATTATGTAGTGAATCTAACGTTTACTATTTTTCTTTAACAAAGAGGGGATGCTCTATTTACGAAATTGTCTTGTTATCATTGGCACCCTGTTCGATGTCATGTCACGTAAACCTTTCTTCTTTTTTGACCTTCAACTCATATTAGAGGGGCCAGGGTGGCTCAATGAGTTGGATCTAACAACTCATACAAGCCTATCACCAATACAGCGTGGGTTCGCGCCCGGCTTTGTAAATTACAAAAAGGGTGTACTCGATTCGCAGCCGCAAGTGATAAAGTTTACCAATTGCTTGCCCATGGTCGGTGGTTCTCTCCGGGTACTCCGGCTTCTTCCACCACTAAAACTGGCTGCCATGATATAGCTGAAATATTGTTGAAAGTGGCGTTAAACACTAAAAATCAAAATCAAATCAATCTTTAAAATGGTGATTAATTGAAAGAAATGTAAATGGTCATTGTGAGAGTCTGGCATTACATAGAAGAGTAAATTATTATATATGTAAGATGTTATCTTACCCGCAGATGGGATAGGATCATCTGAAAAAAACAAATAATATTACAGTAAAACCTGCTCATACGGTCACCTCTATTAAGCAGTCATCTGTATTAAAAGGTCAGCTTTTTCTTGTCCTGTCATAGACAATTTCACATGAATTGTTCCTCTTTTAAGAGGTCACCTGTCTTATAAGGCCACCTTTTCTTTGTCCCCAGTGTGACCTCTTAATACTGTATTTAGATAAAGACAACTATTTATGGATCAATATAAAATGCTCGAATTTGGCAGCATAAATTGTGTACGCCATTGGCCTCAAACGTACATATAAATTACTCTCTTCCAATCAAAGTATACTACCGTATTTGTACTCTTAGACATATCAGAATCAAAATAATTCATGGAAGCCAGAATGTTTTTTGAGTTTTAGTATGGGTTAGAATACTCTAGCTCGAGATAAAATACTAATATCCGCCAACCCATGTTAAAACTCAAAACACATTCTGGCTTCCATGATTTATTTCTTAAATACACAATGAGAAGATAATACGATCGCTTAGTCTTATCACTGATAGTAGTATCACCATGATATAGTTGAAAAATTGCCGTGTTGACTTTAAACACCAATCAATCACTCACTCAATAGTAGAGAACTAATGACTGACACTTAAGTAATATTGATGTAATACTTTTATTGTGTTTCTAGATGCTTACACAACTGGGTGTGGCGTCAACGACCTGATGATGGCTATTCCAGAAACGCGCTGTGCGTACTATGTCGGTGCCTCTGCTGGTGGACTATTAGTCCCCGGGGTTATCATCCTCCCAGTAGTCAGTACTTCGGCTGATGGACTATTAGTTCCCATGGTTATCATCCACCCGGTAGTCAGTACTTCTCTATTAGTCCCCAGGGTTATCATCCTCCCAGTAGTCAGTACTTCTCTATTAGTCCCCGGGGTTATCATCCACCCAGTAGTCAGTACTTCTCTATTAGTCCCCAGGGTTATCATCCACCCAGTAGTCAGTACTTCTCTATTAGTCCCCAGGGTTATCATCCACCCAGTAGTCAGTACTTCTCTATTAGTCCCCGGGGTTATCATCCTCCCAGTAGTCAGTACTTCTCTATTAGTCCCCGGGGTTATCATCCTCCCAGTAGTCAGTACTTCGGCTGGTGGACTATTAGTCCCCGGGGTTATCATCCACCCAGTAGTCAGTACTTCGGCTGATGGACTATTAGTCCCCGGGGTTATCATCTACCCAGTAGTCAGTACTTCGGCTGATGGACTATTAGTCCCCGGGGTTATCATCCATCCAGTAGTCAGTACTTCGGATGATGGACTATTAGTCCCCGGGGTTATCATCCACCCAGTAGTCAGTACTTCTCTATTATTCCCCAGGGTTATCATCCTCCCAGTAGTCAGTACTTCGTCTGGTGGACTATTAGTCCCCGGGGTTATCATCCTCCCAGTAGTCAGTACTTCTCTATTAGTCCCCGGGGTTATCATCCTCCCAGTAGTCAGTACTTCTCTATTTGTCCCCGTGGTTATCATCCTCCCAGTAGTCAGTACTTCTCTATTAGTCCCCGGGGTTATCATCCTCCCAGTAGTCAGTACTTCTCTATTAGTCCCCGTGGTTTTCATCCTCCCAGTAGTCAGTACTTCGGCTGGTGGACTATTAGTCCCCGGGGTTATCATCCACCCAGTAGTCAGTACTTCGGCTGGTGGACTATTAGTCCCCGGGGTTATCATCCACCCAGTAGTCAGTACTTC
>MJUT01020580.1:185776-204403 GCA_002080005.1 Gigantidas platifrons | reverse complement strand
TTTTTTTTTCTTCTTTTCTTCCTTAAATGTGAAGATGTGAGCTATAATATAATAGTTATTCCGGTCATAGACAGGGTATATAATTATGATTTATATTCCATGAGCCGAAGGCGAATGGAATATAAATCATAAGCCGTGAATGTGACATTATATACCCTGTTTAAGACCGGAATAACATATAATGTAGCCATAATAACGAATCAATGATGATATTCACATTAACAAAAAATGTAGGAAAAAAATTAAGATGGATTCATATGATGTGCATGTTCAACCAATTCAATTCCAGTTATACGATAAGGAACCTCTTTGAACATTTAATATAGTCAAAAACATATT
Source organism: Gigantidas platifrons (assembly GCA_002080005.1). Lineage (NCBI taxonomy): Eukaryota > Metazoa > Mollusca > Bivalvia > Mytilida > Modiolidae > Gigantidas > Gigantidas platifrons. The sequence continues at coordinate 204,064 of MJUT01020580.1, read as the reverse complement.
TAAATATAATACAATTTTGTTCATGAGTTAAATTATCATTGCCACATGTAAGAAATTTAATGTCTAGAGTGTAGCAAGTTGTAAGTCTATTGATATTACCTATCAATGTAGTTCTGGCTTGTATGTATATAGGACATTCCAAAAGGAAATGTTTTAAATTTTCAAGGGCAGCTCCACATCGACAAGATGGGTCAGATACGATTCCAACTCGAAATAAATCAAAATTCAAAAACGAGTTAAAATAATATTTAATTTCCCAGGACCACAGAAAAAATGTTTGGGGACAGAATGATTTTCGGTTTGATCGAGTTTCTTTAATTCTGGTTTGAATTTTGATAAGGTATCAACGTTTCGAATATTGTTATTTAAACTATTCCACATTTTTATTGTGGAGGGGATAAAAGAATCACTAGTCGAAGAAAGTCTACAGAAAGGTAAAATGATATCATTTCCATTTCTCAACGGATACACTGAGGTACTTTGTATGGTGGGGGGAATCAAAGTACAAAGATAATTAGGGGTATTTTTATTAACTATATTATAAAAAAGTTAAAGTTTCCTTCCCCTCCGTCTCACATATAATAATTCCCAGCCTGTCTCTTTATATAAAATTTCAGTTTTTGTAAAAATAGGTAAGCCAGTAACAATTCTGGCAGCTTCCAGTTGAAGTTGTTCCAGTTTTTGTGAATTTCCAATCCCACAGTTATCCCATAAATCACATGCATATTCAAAAAGTGGTCTAATGTACACAAGATATAGTTTATCTAAATTAGTGCGACTAAGGCGGTATTTCAATTTACGTAGAATATTCAAATGTTTAGACACACTACTTTTAATATTATCAACATGGGTATTCCACTTAGCATCATTGCTAAATGTAACACCTAAGTGTTTATGAGAAGTGGTAATGGGGGCACTGATTTTCCATTAAAAGAGAAATCAAGATTTTCTGGAACGCTGCGATTAGAGAAAATCATGATTTCTGTTTTGTCAGGATTAAATGACATAAGCCATTTTTTTTACCATATATCCATTTCATTTAAATCATGAGCAATGACATTTTTCAACTGCATTGTGTCCTTATTTGAATGACCAAATGAAGTGTCATCAGCAAATAGTCTGCCCAGTGATATAAGTTTGTCAGCAATATCATTAATATATATAATAAATAAGAGAGGATCAAGGACTGAGCCTTGTGGAACCCCTGCTGATATTTCACAATATGCTGAAGAATTGTTTTTAATAACAACCTTTTGTCGTCTGGCTTTTAAATAACTATTAAACCAATTAATTAAATTTCCAGTTATCCCATATGCTTTCATTTTATGTAAAAGGCCTCGGTGCCAAACTTTATCAAATGCCTTAGAAAAGTCACAAAATACAAAACACTTTGCTTCCTTACTCTCCAATGAATTTAAAATGCTATTATAAATTTCTAATAATTGATGTACTGTTGAATGCTTAGGGAGAAAACCGGATTGATATTCATATATAAGTTTATTTTGGTGGAGATAGTTATAAACATGTTTGTATATAACTCTCTCCATTATTTTCCCAACACAACTTATAAGTGATATAGGTATGTAATTAGACGGCAAAGAAGAATCCCCCTTTTTAAATACTGCAATAACATGAGCTAGTTTCCAGTTCGTCGGATATTTACTTTGGTGGAGTGATTTATTAAATATTATTTGCAAAGGCAATGCTATATTATTTGGACAGAGTTTTAACATTTTATGGCTAATGAAATCAGGCCCCGATGCCTTATTTGGATGAAGAATTCGAATTATGTCAGAAATTTCTTGGACACTTACATTAATATCAGATATTTTATTATTTGTTTTCAATTCGATATCGGGGAGGGTCACATTTGCTTCATCCAATTTAGATATTAAACTAAAGTATTTGTTTAATAAAACACATTTTCCCTCGTCATCATAAGCGAACTCTTCTAAATTTGTATCATTAATTATATTTTGAAGAGGGGGGAAATTACCCGATCCTTTATTTGACTTTAAAAGCATTTTCATAATTTTCCAATAAGTTTTATTATTTGATGCATTTTCAAGAATAATGTTCTTTACAAATCATATCTTAAACAAGTACATGTATATGTCAGTCAGTGTAAATCTTTTCTATAATGTCATTTAGTAGAAAAAAAACATTTCAATTTCAAAAATAGCATGCGCAAAAAAAATAACAAGAGTACTTAAGTCGACATTAGTATACACACGTCAGAATAGATTGTTTTACCAATGAGGGAAACAAGGGGCGTGACAACGTGTAACTAGTTTCTCAGCTATTGAATACAACCACTTCCGGTAGACGCCCCCCGTTGTTTATACGTGACAAATCAAGGACATGTAACTTTTCTTAGAAATGTGATGTAAATGTGTCCTGGTGAATCACCAGTCATCACGCAATAAATCTTGGGTCTCTACATCAATCACTATCACTTCTGTCAGACCATTGGTTGGCGCCATATTAACTTTCATGGCAGATAAACCACGCCGTCGTACTCAGTCTTTCGCTACAGACATGACAGGCAAACAACAAATTAGTCCCGTTCAATTTTAGTCCCATAGTAAAGAGAAGAAGTATATATGTCGATGTGTGGCTGAGGTTATGACATAATGTAGTGATGCGGAACCTGTATAGAGTGTAGTGATGCGGAATATGTATAGAGTGTAGTGATGTGTGACCAGTACAGAGTGTAGTGACGCGGAACTAGTTATGTTTCCTTTTATGAAGAGTGATTAAATATGTGCCGAATACAATATTTACCGTTTTATTACTTTTACTGGGTCGATACCTCTGGTTGTGAAATATTAGTTCCCTGAGGGCATCATCCGCCCTGTAATCAGTGTTCCGTCATCGACATGGTTCATTAGATATATTTATTACCGGAATTTACACGCTGAGTTGGATTTTCATAGTGCTAGCTCACTGAAACAACAGTCCGCGGATAGTCATGTCCCTCCACTCAGACACATTATCCTGATTCCTAGCCAACCAGTATTTGCTCTTTCTCCTAAATGCTACGTGCTTAACGGAGAAGCAACAAATAGCAATCTTACAGGTTTTGGTTTGACCCGATCTGGACTCGAACCCATGATCTACCGCACTCAAGACGAGCACGCTAATCATTACACCACCGATGTGGTTAACTGATATTCGAACACACCCTTTGTTCCTCAGGATGCTAATACAAGAGAACAGGAATAATTAGAATTCAGTTCTCCGGTAACTATGGTTTCTTGTTATATAGGAACTGCACCGAAATACACTCTTTGATTCTCGTTTCTGGAGATTGTAAACTATTTCTTTGTTTTCAGAAAAATTTGTGGATCTCGTGTTCAAAAAATTATCCAACAGTGTGTATTTGGGAGCGTTAATTGATACAAAACTTGAGTGCAACATGTGGTTGTTATTGCTGATGATATTTAACGCCACTTTCAACAAAAATTCAGTTATATTGTGGCAGTTATATTGGTGGAGGAAACTGGTCAACCTGAAGAAAACACTGACTTGTCGCAAGTTACTGACACACTTTATCACATAATGTTGTATCGAGTACATCTCGCCATGAACAGGATACGAACTCACAACTTTAGTGGTGATAGGTACTGATTGCACGGGTAGTTGTAAATCCAACTACCATAGGATCACGACTACGACAGCCTCGGGTGCAAAAGGTGGAAATTTATCAAAATTACTAAAACAAGATTTAAACCGATAAATACCACTCAAATCGGCTAAACGTCTGGTCTCTTTCACACTTCACACAATGTATATCAATTGCTGCATACACCACGGAAATTTACTTATAAAAATACCTTTACCTTGTATATACAATATAAGCATGTCTTTTCATCTTTGAGCAGATTTACTCAATATTGCTTTATGTACATGTATGAATGTTGTGATACATGTATTCATACGTAAGTAGTACTGTCAACAAATAGATCATTAAAAATTAAATCCCCCCCTATGTAATGTACTAGAATGTGCTAAGCCGATATTTTTTAAATAAAAATTTAAATAGTCATAATAGTAAAAGAAAGCTTTAAAAGGGAGATAACGTTCAGAATTTTGTATTAAAGCAAATACAATATATTTTTGTTTTTATTTCATATTTAAGTAATGGGTTAAACAAATGTTTTGACTATTTTACACCATTTTAAATATAATCACAATTCTAAAAGATTGTTTTTGAGTACATTTATGTCAGTTATAATATGATTAAAATTATCCACTTAAAATTGAAAATAGACCTCATTAGATTTAAAAGTCGTCATATTTATAGCACGATTTTCCGAGTTAAACGGTTAAACAATCGAAAACAGTGGTTTATTCTTGATCAAAATCCAGATCTTTCATCTGAGAAATGCCTGTACCAAGTCAGGGCCATTGCGGTTTCCCAGTTTCCCGGTTGTTGACTGATTTTGTCCGTTTATTGATTTATGAGTTTTGACTTTCCCTTTGGAAGATTGCTCTGTGTTCGGTAATTTTGTTATTACCCTTATTTGTACCTTTATTAAACAGTCATTATAATTAAGGTAAAAGGTCCATGTCGGTCAAAGACTCTTTCTTTTGTAAATAATGTTGTATTGTGTTATTATTGTTTGTATTATTGTATTGCTTGATCCTTATGGGTGCAAAATGCAATTGAATAAATAAATAGAAATGATTTGTTACATGAAGCCGTGCAATATCACATCTAGGTCGTTGGTTATTGCAGCCCGGATTTAAAGTGTATAATATCTGCTATCTGACTGTATTAAATTCTCAGCTATTACTTACATTCTGTTATATAAATCATAAAAGGGAAAAATGCATTCATGCAACAACAATTGTTTACTTTATTCTAAGTAGATATACATTTTTCAAAGTGGTGCGGCTGTGTGTGGGGGGGGGGATGTTTTTGTTAACATGTTTGGTTTTGTCAAAAGTGTACACCCACTGTACCCGTCAATGACGTTAATAACTTGAGAACCCATGACTATGGACTGTATGCCTTGCATTAATTGTGAGAGTGAGTGAGTGAGTGAGTGAGTGAGTGTTGGTTAACTCAATACGAGCAAGTTTTCTGCCGTATTATGACGCGAACAAGTTGAATTCAATGAGATGATGATTAACCAAAACGCTCACGTAGGTTTTTATAGCGCCAGCGCACTGAAATAATATTCCACGCGTAAATATTTCGCCTCACTTAGACACATAGACCTGATTCCGAGCCAACCGGCTTAATAATGAATACTCAGTGAAGAAGCAAGAAATACAAATTTCATAGTCTTTGTTTTAACCCGCGATCTACAACTTCCCGGGAGAGCTCGCTAACCATGCATTACACCGCCTATGTGATCGCTGGAGACTTTGAGCGGATTTAAGGTATTTAACGCCACTTTCAACAATATTTCAGTTATTTGGTGGAGAGATGTACTCGATACAACATTATGTGATAATGTTTGCCGTGACTTGTGATAGGTTGGTATGTTTTCTCTGGGTACTCGGATTTTCTCATATAACTGAAATATTGTTGAAACATCATAATACTATCCCTTAAGTTTTACGTATTTTCTCAAATTAATTGAATTCCTCCGCTCACTAGATAATGTAGAACGGTTTACTAAAACATAGAAAAAACGATTCTAAGATACTAAAGGGGTAATAAGAGGCCATAAATCGATTTGAATTTTTGTGTTTAACGCCACATTCAGCAATATTCCAGCTATATCATGGCGATCAGTTTTAGTGGTGGGGGAAGCCGGAGTATCTGGGGAGAACCACCGACCCTGGGCAAGCAAATGGTAAACTTTATCACTTGCGGTTGTGAGTCGAGTGCACCTTTTTTGTAATTTACAAAGCCAGGTGCGAACCCACGCCGTATTGGTGATAGGCTTGTATGAGTTGTTAGATCAAACGACCTAACTCATTCAGCCACCCGGGCCCTACAACGACCTAACTCATTGAGCCACCCGGGCCCCCTGCCATAAATCGAAGATTGACAGACTACANAACTTTATCACTTGCGGTTGTGAGTCGAGTGCACCTTTTTTGTAATTTACAAAGCCAGGTGCGAACCCACGCCGTATTGGTGATAGGCTTGTATGGGTTGTTAGATCAAACGACCTAACTCATTGAGCCACCCGGGCCCCCTGCCATAAATCGAAGATTGACAGACTACAATATGACAAAAGCAAAAGGACAATGACCTACAAAACACAGAGAAAACTAAAGATTCAGCAACAAAAAACCACTAAAATAGGGGGTGAACTCCGGAAGGGTAAAGCAGCTCCTGCTCAACTAGTGGCATCCGTCATGTGGGGGTGAACTCCGGAAGGGTAAAGCAGCTCCTGCTCAACTAGTGGCATCCGTCATGTTACCGTTAAACAACACGAACATCATCTGATATGGACACTGTGCTAGAAACCAGTATACATAAATAAGTACAAATAACGACGTTTTTATTGCTACCCATAAGTCAATATTACAAAAAGGGTGCTCTCGATTCGCAGCCGCAAGTGATAACGTTTACCAGTTGCTTGCCCAGGGTCGGTGGTTATCTCCGGCTTCCTCCACTACTAAAACTGATCGCCATGATTTAGCTGAAATATTGCTGAATGTGGCGTTAAACACCAAAATTCATTCATTCTAAGTCGATATCTCAACCGGTGAACTATTAGTCCACGTGAGTATCATCAACCCAGTAGTCAGTGCTTCGGCACTGACTTGGTTTATTAATATTTTATTATTGTTTTCTCCTGATGGAACTGTTCTCCTAGTCCGCTCGAGCACTATACCTTACCAGACAACACTATTGGACAACTGTTCCCGTGGGGAGGAGGCAATTATATATTTAGTACAATGCTTGTCTTTTCGGAAATTAAGAAAAAAACTAGGTTAAATCGTCAGCGTTTATATTGCCAAACCTCGCCATGTTGACAGCAAAACAATAAACAGACTACAACGCCGTCTATTTCTCTTTATTTCTTTATTGTCTTATTCTGCCTGTTAACATACATTTTGTACATCACCTTGACTCAGCCTGTCAAGTGATTGAATTACAATATTGAAGTAACGTAAAAATATAGTTTCATTTATAATTAACATTATTTTAAAGTTCCAAATAAAATATATTTTGTACACATTTCTGTTTTGTTCACACATATATCAACAATACAACCTGTATAAATATTCATTATACATAAGAGATCGAATTACCATGAAAAAAATAGTGCGTCGGATATTTTACCTGCTACAATGAACGTGGATTACATTGTAATTTGTGGAAAGGCTTTTTTCTAATGTAATAGATAAGTTATTTAATTAGATTTTCTAGATTTTTTATGCTTTAAGTCAATTATAATCAGATAAGTATTATCCACTTGATGTCATTTAGAATTGACAATAAACATAATTTGATTAAATAGTCGTTCCATATTATTTGTCGTAACAGTGATCGGACGGTAGTTGGATTTACAACTACCTGTGTAATAAGTCCGTGCCTATCACTATTACCGCTGTGAGTTCGAATCCCGTTCATTTGGGGGTGTACTGGATACAACATTATATTATCAAGTTTGTCAGTGACTTGCGACATGTCGGTGGTTTTCTCTGGGTACTCCGTACTCCGGTTTCCTCTCCCCCCTCCAAAGAAAAAAAAANTTTCTAGATTTTTTATGAGTACCTTTAAGATAAGTATTATCCACTTGATGTCATTTAGAATTGACAATAAACATAATTTGATTAAATAGTCGTTCCATATTATTTACATATAGACAGGGATTTGTCGTAACAGTGATCGTATGGTAGTTGGATTTACAACTACCTGTGCAATAAGTCCGTGCCTATCACTATTACCGCTGTGAGTTCGAATCCCGTTCATTTGGGGGTGTACTGGATACAACATTATATTATAAAGTTTGTCAGTGACTTGCGACAGGTCGGTAGCTTGCTCTGGGTACTCCGTACTCCGGTTTCCTCTCCCCCCTCCAAAGAAAAAAAAACTGACTGTCACGATATAACTGAAATGTTGTTTAAGGGGGTACCATACACTACAGAGAGATAACTCTATAAAATCAGATGAACGTTTTGATCATATGATGTTTGCATGCAGATTTCAAGCATCTCGGTGATTACAACCACAGAGAGAAAAGCTGATATGTGGCTAGTGAATTTATAGCTCTGAGTCTGTTGCTTGAAATTTGTTCGAATTTTGATATTTATTACAATGGATATATTCAAACACACTGCCAAAAAATAAGAAAATTAAATGAGCAGATCAAATTTTACCTGAAGTGTATGGTACCACTTTAAAATGGTATTACACACCATAACTCCAACCCTCTTATATAACGGATCATACGTTTTTTTTCTTCTCTTTATCTTTTTAATATTTCATTTCTCAAAACCATTAATGAAATATATTGATTTTAAAATAGAAACAAAAACAACTAAAATCTCACTATAATTCAATAATAAAAACTAACAACTAAAATACATTATTCATGTCGTAAAGGATGTACCTGTTAATGACAGTACAATCAGATTACGACATTACAATCAGATTACGACATTACAAACAGATTACGATAGTACAAACAGCTTACGACAGTACAAACAGATTACGACAGTACAACCAAATTACGACAGTACAACCAAATTACGAGAGTACAACCTAATTACGACAGTACAAACAGTTTACGACAGTACACACATAATACGACGATATGAACAGATTACGACAGTACAAACAGATTACGACAGCACAAACAGCTTACGACAGTACAAACAGCTTACGACAGTACAAACAGATTACGACAGTACAACCAAATTACGACAGTACAAACAGATTACGACAGTATAACCAAATTACGACAGTACAACCTGATTACGACAGTACAAACAGTTCCCGACAGTGCAAACAGATTACGACAATACAAACATATTATGACAGTACAAACAGATTACGACAGTACAAACAGATTACGACAGAACAAACAGTTTACGACAGTACAAACATATTACGACAGTACAACCAAATTTACGACAGCACAAACAGATTACGACAGTACAATCAGATTTACGACAGCACAAACAGGTTACGACAGTACAAACAGTTTATGACAGTACAACCAGATTACGACAGTGCAAACATATCACATTACAAAAAGATTTCGACAGTACAAACAAGTTACGACAGTACAAACAGATTACCACAGTACAAACAAGTTACGACAGTACAAATATATTACGACAGTAGAAACAGTTTACGACAGTACAAACAGATTACGACAAAACAAACAGATTACGACAGTACAAACAGTTTACGAAAGTACAAATGAATTACGACAGTACAACCAAATTACGACAGTACAACCTGATTACGACAGAACAAATAGTTGACGACAGTACAAACATAATACGACGGTATAAACAGATTACGACAGTACAAACAGTTCCCGAGAGTACAAACATATCACGACAATACATATTATGACAGTACAAACAGCTTACGACAGCACAAACATATTACAAGAAAACAAACAGATTACGACAGTACAAACAGATTACGACATTACAAACAGTTTACGACAGAGCAAACATATTACGACAGTACAACCAGATTTACGACAGCACAAACAGATTACGACAGTACAACCAGATTTACGACAGCACAAACATTAAGACAATACAAACAGTTTACGATAGTACAACCAGATTACGACATTACAAACAGATTACGACAGTACAAACAAGTTACGATAGCACAAACAGATTACGACAGTACAAACATATGACATTAAAAACAGATTACGACAGTACAAACAAGTTACGATAGTACAAACAGATTACGACAGTACAAATAGATCATCTACATTTTTAGAACCGCTTCGGTGGTGTAACGGAGAGCTTCCTCGCATCAGGATAATGCTCAGTGAGTTAGCACTATCAAAATCCAACTCAGGCTGTTAATCTAGTACAAAGAGAACCTGATAATCATTTCATTGAAAAATAACTTGTTTTCGCCATGATATGGCTGGAAAATTTCTGAATTGGCGTTAAACAACAAGCACTCACTCGATGTTAAATAACTTCTCTTTAATCTTTCTGATACCACATTTCTCAAAAACAGTAATAAAATGTATTAATTTTAAAATACAAACAAAAACAACTAAAATAACATCAATATAATGATAAAATCTAACAACTAATATATATATACAAACATTTCAAATATTCTTTATAATTTAATTTTTACAACAAAATTTAACGATTCCTGTTTTTAATAACGATCATTACATGGGACTATATGAATTTGTCGTTGGCGAATGATTACATTGGCGACGTCACAATACCAATCCATGTTATCAAGTATAATAAATGCTTCCTCAGGCGGATTAGCTAATCAGATTGTAGTATTCAAATCAAATTAAATCATATTGCAATATCATATGCATAAATACCTAAATATTAATCTATCTACCATACGATCACGACCACGACATCACCCGAGTTATAATGATGGTGAATAACGTTTGGTGGTCAAAACATGCCTTTTAAAAGTTACATTCACACTTTTTCCACTCCCAGGTGGCTCCATCATATTCTATTTCAAAGATGCCAAAGTGCTTATGATGAAACTGTTCTACAAATACAGTCAAACCTGTATTAAGAGGTCACCTTTGGAACAGGTGACCTCTTAAAAGAGGTTCAATTCATATTACTTTTTCTATGACAGGACAAGAAAAGGGTGACATTTTAATACAGGTGGCTGCTTAATAGAGTTGACTGCATGAGAAGATTTGACTGCACCTACTCCCAGACATTTTATATATGGTATCCGTGCGTAAGTGATGATATGTAAAGCCTTCTTTTATCTCTACACGTATAAGCATTCTATATACAGTCAAACCTACCATTGCTGTCACCTCTATTAAACAGTCACCTGTATTAAAATGTCGCCTTTTTCTTGTCCTGTCAGAGAAACTTGTATATGTATTGAACCTCTTTTATGTGGCCACCTGTCTTAAAAGACCACTTTTTCTTTATCCCAAAGATTACCTCTTAATACAGGTTTGATTGTGTATTTATTTACAACTGTTTTAAACGAATTAATTTATTTAATCAAACGAATCCGAAAGATGGGCTTGTTTAATTAAAGTCACGTGTTTTACACACGTGGTATATACGTTTTGTAACACAAATAAAATGATTGACATTTCGCACGGTGTTCAAGCATTGTTACAACATTCATATGCATGCGTGTTATACCATGTTATAATCTCCGCCCATTTGCTATCCGTGCGTAGTGATGATCTGTAGAATTTCCCTATATAGTTATATATACAACTGTTTTTACGAATTGGCGCGAATAGAAATCGTATGATTCAGTCTACTAATGACTTTTTAATCAGTAGAATATGTGTCCAGTCCTATTGCGTGAGTAATTGTTCTTTGACAGGATCTCCATTATGACCTTTAATTTCTTCACCGGAAGTTCCATTCGGATCTCTTTCCTGTTTTTCCAATGAAGCTTGTTTACGTTTTATTCTAACCTCTAAACAAAACACACAAACGACGGACACAATCAATGTCACAGCTACTATATACAACTTGACTGATTCACAAAGATAGATATTATATATGAACGCTACTGCAGTCCCGAGGGCTTGGAACATTATACAAATAGCAAACGTGGGTTCTGGATTTTTGTGGAAGACTGTTCCTAGCAATGCTGAAATACAAAAGTAAAAAGAATGTTTATGGAACGATGTTTCTAACAATACTAGATAACAAAAGTACGGAGTAATTTCTTATGAAACGCTGGTTATATTAGTTCTTAAAAACAAAGGTATATATTGAGTAACGCTAAAGACCAAAGCAGAACATTGTATTTTATGGAAAGCTGTTATTACCAGTGCTGGAGGACGATACGTACGGCGTAATTTTTATGGAACGCTGGTAATATTAATGCTTGAAAACAAAAGTACAGCGTAATTTCTGATGAAGCGCTGGCTATATTAGTTCTTAAAAACAAAGGTAAGGCGTAATTGCTGATGAAGCGCTGGCTATATTAATGCTTAAAAATAAAAGTACGGCGTAATTTTTATGGAACGTTGGTTATATCAAAGCTTAAAAACAAAAGTACGGCGTAATTTTTATGGAACGCTGGTTCTACTAAAGCTAAAGACCAAAGCAGAGATAACATTTTTTTTAATAGAAAACTGTTGTTACCAGTGCTGGAGGACAATAAGTACGGCGTCATTTTTATGGAACGCTGGTTCTACTATAGCTAAGAACCCAACTTGAAAGTAATTCTTTATGGAAAGCTGTTGCTACCAATGCTAAGAAATAATAAGTACGAAGTAATTTTTATGGAACGCCATTCCTACCAATTCTGTATGGTTTTAATGAATGCGTGTCTTTTTAAAAATTATTTGCTAAGTAAATCATGGTTGTAGAAAAAAAGTCGGTTTACAACGAAGCAAACGTTGATACCTCAGGGACATATTTACCTAAAACAATGTACCGAAAATAAAATCAGTAAGAAAAAAGGGTGGTGTCGTTAAAATTCTTTTGAGTTAACATAAAAATAAATACCCTGCAAACAATAATTAGTACGAGGATAGTATAAAGAGACATACAATAGCGAGCCATTTAATATTTACCTTGACTTTGAGTAATCCATATCGCATCACATAACCCCCAGGCAGCTGGAATGATAAAGAACAGTACAGACCAACCATCATCTGACATCGTCCAAAATCTCATCACGCAGATGATTCCGAGATTCAGGAGTGTTCCGAATAGTAACAACGGTACACGTCCAGTGTATTTACCCAGAATTCCAAACAATAAGGAACCAATGGTATCACAGGTACCAAAACAAAGCATTGTGTATCCAATCCACTCAAAACCAATTTTACATGAAACAAAAGACTGAAATATATAAAAAATGTTATTATAATTGTTTTTAATAAAAATGAAAAACAAAAAATACCACATTCTCGTAACAGTTTCAAAATGTATATCTATTAATAGAACATTCGTAGAAAGAGGCAACATCGATACTGACCACACAAATACATAACAAGAGTCATGGTCCTGATAGTATTGTAGTTGGATTTATAACTACCTATGCAATCAGTGCCTATCACCACTAACGTAGTGTAGGGGCCCCGGTGTCTCAATGAGTTAGGTCGTTGGATATAACATCTCATACAAGTCTATCACCTATACGGTGTGGGTTCGCGCCCAGCTTTGTAAATTACAAAAAAAGATGCACTCGACTCACAACCGCAAGTGATAAAGTTTACCAGTTGCTTGCCCATGGTCGGTGGTTCTCTCCGGCTTCCTCCACCACTAAAACTGGTCGCCATGATATAGCTGAAATAGTGTTGAAAGTGGCGCTAAAACACCAAGAATCAAATCAAATCAAATCACTAACGTTGTGAGTTCGAATACCTCTCAGGTGAGGTGCACTCGATACAGCATTAGAATATAATAAAACACATGGATTTAGGTAAAGATTATTCAAAGGGATAATTATTTAAACTCTATTCAGATATATTGGATTAAAAGGTTAATAACATCAACTTCTATGAATAGTAGGTGGTAAATTATAATACTGTGTTATCTTGAAAAACTTTGGACCAGATTATCTAATTTTTAGCACAAATATGGATAATTTTAATTGTTTTGTATTAAAATATATACAATATACGTACATTGTCGGTAAATATAAAATTTATTTGTACGAGCTTTAGAAACAGGCAGAATAGCGAGGCTTCGGCGAGCTTTTCATGCCTGTTTCGCAGCGAGTACAAATACATTTTATATTTAACGACAATGTACGTATTTTGTGTTTATGCTGCAATGTGAAAAAAGTCGGAAAACTTGTCAGATTTAAACAAAAAGGACAGAAACAAGCGTCATTCCTCGCCTTTCATAAATGTTGCCAAGAGTGTCTTCTTCGAATTCGTGGCCCGCGTTCCATTAGTACCAGTTTCATACTTGTATGTGCCCTCCGCTGTACATAGCTTCTGTACAGGGTACCAGGAAAGTTTATTCGTAGGCTGAATAGTTTATTCGTATAGTACGAAAAGTTTATTCGTCTAGTACGAATAAAGCAAAAATGTATTCGTATAGCATATTTGTACAGCAAATGTACTGATTGCCGGATAAAATACATTACTTCGTTATATTCAGAGTTAATTAAAACATGGATCATATGTAATAAATAAAACTATAAAGGAACCTAAACAATACTTTGAAGAAAGGAAACAGATTCATACGAAAGTTTAAAATTAATTTATCTTGCAATGGTTGATTTGATTAATATTTGGTGTTTAACGCCACTTTCAGCAATATTTCAGCTATATCATGACGACCAGTTTTACTTGTGGAAGAAGCCGGCCATGGGCAAACAACTGGTAAACTTGCTGCTGTGAGTCGAGTGCACCCTTTTTACTAATTTACAAAGCCGGGCTCTAACCCACGGAGTATATGTGATAGGCTTGTATGAGTTGCTGGGTAATCCAACTACCTAACTCATTGAGCTACCCGGGCCCTGATCATATTTTCATACTTTCCACTCATCACACTCGGGCCCTTGGAAGTAAGAAAGCAGATTCATACCGAAGTACAAATTGAATTTCTCTTAAAAGAATATTGATTATATCACATGTTTCTCTCCTTTGATTTGAAACATAATAGCTTTTAAATATGGAAGATCCTATTATTGTGAGTCAATAATGTATATCATGCTATTCTTCTTTATAATCCTCCAAAATAGCTCAATTTGTTTGCATTAAAAAAAGAAGTGTTCCTAATCTTCTATAATATGACAATTACTATAGAAGTTATTAGTGGTTTTATGCCATTTGAATAATAACTCTTGACTTGGTAATATATAATGGATTCATTTCCATTTATAGATTTTAAGAGGAGTTTGGAGTAATCAGAATCCGTAAATCGAAGAAGAACAGACAACACAATAGCCAAAAGAAAAAGTATAAAAAGAAAAACAAACACCTACTTGGAGCTCTGTCATATTCTGATACTACAGAGTGGGAGTTCTGTCACACACTGAGAAGATACAAAGGGAGGTAATCAGAATCCGTAAATCGAAGAAGTACAAAACGATAAACAACGATCTACAAAACATACACATAAAACTCAAGATGGAGTAACACGAATCCCACTAACAACCGAAGGTGAATTTGCTTTCTTGCCTGTTTTTGAACACAAATGTCAGATGAGACTTTTCTCAAACTCAGAATAAATTGAATATATTTTTTTTAACCAATTACTGAATCGCTAGGGAATTGAAATATTTTGGCTACTTGGTAAATTTTTGTATATATCTATACTTGTTTGGTTATTTATGTTTTGTGAATTTAAGTATATTGGTTGTTTATAAAACTGACATTCACCTTTGCCACCATTGACTTTCCATCTTTTATTGTTTGCTTTCATTCTGCAGGAATGGATTTTTCAACTATGGATGCTTCTGACATCCTATTTTGTTTAGATATGAGATTTGGTAGAGTCACAATTTCAGACGTGTTCCCCTGCTCATCTATAATGTCATTAACAAATTTAATTCCGCTATTTATCCAATTTTCTAGCATTAGTTAGTTTGTATATATTTGCAGTGTAACACTAAGCGTGAATGTTTGCAGTGTACACTGTTGTGTATTTTTGCTGTGTAAAATGTAGCGTGTTTGTCTAGTACAAAGCGGACCTCATCATCTTATTGAAAATTCACTTGTTCTCGCCATGATATAGCTGAAAAACGGGTGAGTTGGCGTTAAACAACAATCACTCACACATTCTCTGTATAGGATATATATAACGTTAACTCACCGTGGTAAACTGCACGAACATAACTACAAGTTCAATACCTGTGTAGAAGAATATCGGAATGATCAATAAAATGTTTACATTAGAAATTAAAAGCTGCAGAGTAGAAACACATTTGTCTTTAACACTCGTATATTTTTCAGTCAAGGACGACTTGATCGGTTTTAATGCAAATATTGCAACGAAAAGAGAAATCACTGAAATTGCTAAATATATACTAATCAAAACAGTCACATGAGTCTGATCCGGTGTGTGAATGGCTTCCGGTGTTGTGATATTTCCGGTTTTGGGTTTAGCTGCTCTAATCATGTCAGATGGACAAAAATTACCTCCACAAAATGAATTATTTGAAAATTGTAACGATGAATCTTTATATTGAAAAACAACAGAAGAAATGAGATTTCCCCAAATCTGTGTACTTTGAAAAGCCATGAAAAATATTCCATACAGCTTACTCAATATTGCTCCGAGAGTTTCATTTGTGAGTTTGTGATAATCGTATCCTATTGATGTTATGTAACATCCTTGAACAGTCCACATTAATCCACTGGCCAATCCTGTAATTCCACCTCCAGTTATCAGTATATACGGTTTCGGGTAATAATTAGCCACGGTATAAATGGTCAGGCCGATACAAGATAAGATCAGAGCTCCTTTGCATCCTATGTAACTAATTATTGCTGGGGCAATAGTGCATGATATCACCCCACCAACAGTAACAGCTATTAAAGAAATGATGCCCGATCCAGCGTGTATAGACGATTGTAAGTTTTGTAATCCACAAAATGCTGTAAAACTGAAAAGCCACACACAACACAATGCCGTAAAGTTCAGTAACAATTTCCGTTTCTTTCTTTTCATCAGACCCGTATCATCTTCCGGGTTTTTGAGTACGTCTCTGTCCGACATTTTTTTTAACAGTTCTTTCTGCAGTAAATAAATACAATAACAAATAAAAATATATAAAATACAAATAATACGACTAGAAATATTTTTATTTCAAGCAACGAGGGCAGATATTTTCTGCTTGAGCTGAAATGCTATATCAAGCAACGCCGGTATAACTAAGGTACCAACCATGTTCTCCGAAGTTTGGGTTGTGTGGGAGAGGGTACTAAGAAACCAACCATTTTCTCCTCCGGGGCTGGGATCGTGGGAAGGGGAGGTCTAGGAACAGGGATATTTTACTTGTTCATCTTAAATATTTTTCTCATCAATTTACAAAGGCATAATTATGCAAACACGGATATATTGCAGCATTAACATTTTTTGGGTCAAACATTATACACATTATTTTAATAAGTATCTTATACCATCCTCCCAGTAACTAGAACATTATGTTACAAACATCAAAGAAGTAGTGTGGTAGAAGTAAAGATAAGTATTAAAGCTTTCGTTATTCACTTTGTTCTTTTTTTTTACTTTGTGTTATTTAGATATGAAGGCGTTATTGATAACACATGTGGCTAATACATTGCTATGGGCGTAAGATTAACCCTAATAAATCAATAATTTAAAATGTAGATTTTCAGAAAATTTTGACGCAATAATTAAAACCTGAAAAATAACATGACCTGAAACGACGTCGTTGTACCCCCTCCCCTCCTTTTGCCAATTAAAACGAAACATTGTTTGACAGATGAATGGGTTGAAAACCAAGAATTTAAAAAGTAGATTGATAGAAAATTATAACCCAACTAATATAATGTGAAAAGATGCATGACCTGAAACGACATCGTTGTACCCCCGCCTCTTTTTTGCCCATCTCTCCAACAAAAATTAAACACTAGTTGACAGATGTTCGGATTAAAAGCAATAATTTAAAAAGTAGATTTATAGAAAATTATGACCCAAGAAATAAAACATGAAAAAACACATGACCTGAAACAATGTCGTTGTACCGCCCTCTCCCCCTCTCCCATCCTCCTACAACAAAAATTGAACAGTGGATAACAAAACAGCGGATTAAAAATCAAGAAATTAGAAAGTAGTTTTATATAATATTATTATGACACAACAAATAAAACATGAAATAATATATGACCTTAAACGACTTCATTGTAGCCCCTACCTCCTTTCATCCCCCACGCACCACCACCACCAATACAATAAACACTAATTGACATATCAGTGGATTGAAAACCAAGAATTTAAAAAGTAGATTTATAGATAATTATGACCCAAGAAACAAAATGTGAAAACAAATACATGACCTGAAACGACGTCGATGCATCTCACCCCGCCCCCAATTAAAATTATACACCTGTTGACAGCGGAACGGATTGAAAACTAAGAATTTAAAGAAGACTAATAGAAAATTACGACGCAAAATATAAAATGTGAAAAATACATGACCTGAAACTACGTCGTTGCAACCCACACACTCAATTAAAATTAACCGTCCCTTCAGGGAGATGA
>MJUT01020580.1:167672-179097 GCA_002080005.1 Gigantidas platifrons | reverse complement strand
TCAGATACGTTCAAAGTCAAACATCAGATACGTTCAAAGTCAAACATCTGATACGTTCAAATTCAAAAGACTGGAAAGTCAAATAGTTTAAGAGTAAATACGATGATAATGAAATAATACTAGAATATGATTTTCACCAAAACTTATGTACATGTCTAACCGCCACGATATAACTGAAATATTGTTGAAAGTGGCGTTAAGCACAACATTAATCCTAACCCAAAACTTACGGAAACACCATTGTTGGTTCCTCTTGCGATAGGATCAAACGCTGATAAATATTACCAATATTAATTGTTCTCCTAGTTTGATGTGTTAAAGGTGTTCATTTCCAAATTTACTTTAAAACCTATAATTATTATTAATTGCTATATAAACACCTGTAGTAATATGTTTGTTGGCATTTCTTAAATATTATATTTCAAAATGTTGGCATAGGTTGAAGACACCGCTAAAGGGAATAACAACACAGGTGGGAAGGCGAGTTCTTGAATAACCATTTTTCGTGGTTCATTTCTAAAAACCAAAGAATTTATAAGATTCTAACGATGTTCAAATCTTTCTTTCCATTTATGGGAATTACATTGGTAAATAATAATACAAGTTCGAAAAACCACATCGGTGGTGTAATGGTTAGCGTGCTCGCCTCACGTGTGGTAGATCGTGGGTGCGAGCCCCGATCGGGTCAAACTAAAATCTATGAAATTGGTTGATTGTTTTGATTGATTTGTTGTGTGTTTTAGTGCCAATTTCAGCAATATTTCAGCTATATCATGGCGACCAGTTTTAGTGGTGGAGGAATCCGGAGTATCCGGAGAGAACCACCGACCATGAGCAAGCAACTTTATGAAATTGGTATTTGTTGCACGCAGCAAATATATAAAAATATGACAGCTTCTGTGTCACGAAGATTAAATATATTATGCATAGCTTAAATGGACAAAATTACGACCTGACACAATTACCAACCATAAAATAACGTAAAAACGCCAAAATATTCAAATTGTAGATACAACTGGAGATGTAGAGATATCTGTGTCACAAATAACCACGGATATGTTCCACTTATCGTAAACACTTCCCGGTATTTTCCTCATTCATGACTTATCACCGGGTTTGTAGCACGACTGATGTCACTAGTGGAGCAGAAACTGATTACCCTTCCGGAGCACCTAAGCTCAACCCGGTTTTTAGTGGGTTCGTGTTACTCGATCTTTAGTTTTATATGTATGCTTTGTTGATCGTTGTTTGTCATTTTGCACTTTTTCTTTTGGCCATTGTGTTGTATGTGCTTCTTCGATATACGGGTTCTGATTGTCCTTATGGTATCTTCAAACTCTTCTTTGCAAATGAATAAACCGTGCACTTCAGGTCGTGCATTTTTCAAAAGAAAAATCTGTTTCGTGTGCACAATGAAAAATTTGCAGACGACATACATGCATGTACTTATGTACGTTTCATAAGGCAATCTTTGGGGATACGTTGGAAGGCAATCGTTTGGGACACGTGTAAGAAAACCGTTGGGGACACGTTGCAAGGCAATCGTGGGGGACCCGTTGTAAGGCAGTCGTTGGTGACCCGTTGTAAGGCAATCGTTGGGGACACGTTGCCAGTCAAGCGTTGGGGATACGTTGTAAGGCAATCGTTGGTGACCCGTTGACAGGCAATCGTTGGGGAACCGTTGCAAGGCAATCGTTGGGGACATGTTGCAAGGCAATGGTTGGGGATACGTTGTACGGCAATCGTTGGGACGCTTTGTAAGGCAATCGTTGGGGACACGTTGCTAGGCAATCGTGAGGTAACCGTTGTAAGGCAGTCGTTGGTGACACGTTGTAAGGCAGTCGTTGGTGAAACGTTTTAGGCAATCGTTTGGGACACCTTGTAAGACAATCGTTGGGGACCCGTTGTAAGACAATCGTAGGGGACACGATTTAAGGCAATCGTTGATGACACGTTGCAAGGCAATCATCGGGGACACGTTGTAAGGCAATCGTTGGGGACACGTTGTAAGGCAATCGTTTGGACGCTTTGTAAGGCAATTGTTGGGGACACGTTGTAAGGCAGCCGTTTGTAAAACGTTGTAAGGCAATCGTTGGAGACACGTTGTAAGACAATCGTTGGGGACACGATTTAAGGCAATCGTTGATGACACGTTGCAAGGCAATCGGTGGGGACACGTTGTAAGGCAATCGTTGGGTACACGTTCCAATGCAATCGATGGTGACCCGTTGTAAGGCAATCGTTGGGGACCCGTTGCAAGGCATCCATTTGGGACACGTTGGAAGGCAATCGTTGGGGACCCGTTGTAAGGCAATCGTTAGGGACACCTGCAAGGCAATCGTTGGGTACACGTTGTAAGGCAATCGTTGGGGAACCGTTGTGAGGCAATCATTGGGCACACGTTGTAAGGCAATCGTTGGTGAACCGTTGTAAGGCAATCGATGGGGATATGTTGTAAGACAATCGTTGATGACACGTTGCAAGGCAATCTGTGGGGACACGTTGTAAGGCAATCGTTGGGTACACGTTCCAAGGCAATCGATGGTGACCCGTTGGAAGACAATCGTTGGGGAACCGTTGCAAGGCAACCATTGGGGACACGTTGTAAGGCAATCGTTGGGGACACGTTGTAAGGCCATTGTTGATCACACGTTGCAAGGCAATCGTCGGGGACACGTTGTAAGGCAATCGTCGGGGACACGTTGTAAGGCAATCGTTGATGACACGTTGGAAGGCAATCGTTGGGGACCCGTTGTAAGGCAATCATTAGGGACACCTGCAAGGCAATCGTTGGGGACACGTTGTAAGGCAATCGTTGGGGAACCGTTGTGAGGCAACCATTGGGGACACGTTGTAAGGCAATCGTTGGTGAACCGTTGTAAGGCAATCGTTGGGGACATGTTGTAAGACAATCGTTGATGACACGTTGAAAGGCAATCGGTGGGTACACGTTCCAAGGCAATCGATGGTGACCCGTTGTAAGGCAATCGTTGGGGACCCGTTGCAAGGTAACCATTGGGGACATGTTGTAAGGCAATCGTCGGGGACACGTTATAAGGCAATCGCTGATGACACGTTGCAAGGCAATCGTTGGGGACACGTTGTAAGGCAATCGTTGGGTACACGTTCCAAGGCAATCGATGGTGACCCGTTGGAAGACAATCGTTGGGGACCCGTTGCAAGGTAACCATTGGGGACACGTTGTAAGACAATCGTTGGGGAAACTTTCCAAATAAACAATTTCCGACCGTATCTAATATGCCTTCTATTTTCTAAGATAATATAAATATTCTCACACAGGCTCATCCCAGTACTATCTCTTATTTTCGGAAAATATCAACACTTTGTTGAAAAGTATCCTGTCAGTGACGAAAGATGGCATAGACAGCTAGATTTCGGTACAGAGTTGACTGTTGTTTCTTAATTATGTCCTTAGAACCCTTGTCTTAAAATATAAATATAAATAATAGTTAATGTAGTTTAGTGAAAGAAACCACTGACCTGTCGCAATTCACTGACAAACTTTATCCCATAACGTTGTATGGAGTGCACCTCGATCGAGCGGGATTCGAACTCACAACTTTAGTGGTTGAAAATCTGCATTCCTAGTCAGAAAATATTCTTAAAAAATCAAACAGGTACGTAGTTATATATACGACCAGTCATAATTCAAGTGTAGCATTATATACATCTCCTAATTACAATCATCGTTTTGTATCGTTATATTTTATTTGGTTAAATATTCTTCTTTTAGCAGATAAAAATTACAAGACACTTATATGGAAAAAAACACGAGAGACCCGAATGTGATTAGGAGTGAGTGATTGTTGTTTAACGCCCATTCAGTAATTTTTTCAGCTATAGCATGGCGAGAACAAGTTAATTGTCAATGAGATGATGATGACGTCCACTTTGTACTATACCAGCATGATGTGCTAGCCCAATGAAACAACAGTACGCGGGTAGACATGTCGCTCCACTCGGACACAGTATTCTGATTCTGAGCCAATCAGTCTTTGCTCTTTCTCCGTAATGCTATGTTCTTAGCGGAGAAGCAACAAATACCAATTGCATAGTGTTTGGTTTGACCCGACCGGGGCTCGAACCCACGATCAACCGAACTCGAGGCGAACTAACTAGTACGCCACCGATGGGGTCGACTGTCATTATTATTGTGTTTCCTTTTATGAAGCAGTTAAACTTGAATTAAATACTTATTGTCTCTAAATCAGATTAGAATATAAAAAACATAATATCTGTAAAACTTATCATATATTGTGTTTCTTTTTGATGTTTTTAATTGAAATATTGGTCGTTCGTAGTTGTGTACCGTTTGATCGTTATTGCTATGGTAACTACAGTTAATGAACATATAAGTATTCTTCGCCATCGATTTTACGCTATATATTTCATATAAAACCACATTTAAAAAAACAAATTGTGAAGTCATTTCTAACCGGATTTTGATCATTTTTGCACCAGAAGAAGCAGAAATATTTAAAGATTATTTGTTTATTTTAGCATGATTTTCTGTTAGATTGCCTTTATTTTCTTGTGATTTAAAGACAATTTTTGTTTTCTGACGTCAAATTTGCTATATATTTTAACCAAAATAAAATCGGAAAAATCAGCATTTGTATTTAAATCATTAGAAAACAAAAACCATGCAGACAAAAACTACTATCAGATAAACAAATAAAATTCAAAGAATTCTGCGTGTCTTGAAATAAATTTCATAAACATCTGCTCAGAGATAGCTTTAAAATATTTGTTTTGAAAAAAATGTGGTTTTAAATGAAATATATAATAACAAATCGAAGGTGACGAATACTTATGTTCATGGACTGTAAGTCTTATTTGTCGGATTTCTACAAACGAATGAAGTAGCTACATGTATTGTATTGTGATTTATACTGTTTTACTTAAAGGTATATTGTCTACCACATTTGTATTTTTTCATACTCAAAATTATTGTTGTTTCCGTACTGACCTTCATAAATTGAAGATTAAACACCGAATTATTGGCGAATACGCTACGAAACGTTAAGATTCAAACAACATTAAACAAGCGTGACAATCATGAAGTGTTTGAATCTTAACAGTATTTTCCTTACCTCAAAGCTAAACCCCCGAGAATTCCAAACTTCCGTTTTTACTTTTACTTCCACTTTGAATTTCTGTCATCCGAACAATAATTCCGATAACAATAGTTTTGGGTCTTTTTTGTCAAAAAAAGAACATAATCGTATATTTTGTAGCATAACTGTTTAATGATAGCTTAAACAAATCATTTATGGACAGTTAAAATTTTTCAAAAACATCGTAGACAACATAAACATACGTACATCGCCATTAACGTTGCACGTTCATATTCCGCACATGGCGAGGTGTACCGATACAACATTCTGGGATAAAGTTTCTCAGTGACTTACGGCAGACCGGTGGTTTTCCCCGGTTTCATATACCAATAAAACTGACCGCCACGATATAGCTGAAATATTGATGGAAGTGGCGTTAAACATCGTTACTCTGACCTTATATCTTTAATACAAGACGATCTTAAGGTAATTACAAATTACTATCTTGCTTGTAGATGAAACAAAGACCAGGAATTAGTCGTATTTGCGTCCGTTGAAGCTAATGTTAAAATGTTCAACAGTATAACGTTCTTCATAATACTGCTGCTCGCCCGTTTATATACGAGGGTTGGTATTTTGCTCACATGTGGAAAAACCCTTGCATGACAGCATCATTTTGCCAAGTGGGGAGGTTTGGCCCCACACAACTATTTTAACTCAGCCACTATCAAGAATGGACAATCCAGAGAAACTGGCCATATAGGGTACACAAGACAAAGAAAAACAAAACAAAAACACAACACAATATGTGTTGGGACATCTTATGCACAAGCACACACAATTAACGTAAATAAGACATGATCCCTCTTACAAACAATTGGAGGTAACGACGAACCAAACATCGTTATTATGCAGAAATCGTTACGGACATCACAACACGGAACTAAGAATTTAAAGGCACATAATAGGATAACAGAAAAACTAAAACATGAGCAAGTGAGCACGTTTTCAGATATATCAAGTAAATTTTGTTTGATGATGATGATGATGTATGGTTAGTAATGGACAATCATGTACGGTTGGATGTTTGTTATAGTGCTAGTTCAATGAAACAAAAATGAACGGATAGACATATCGCTTCATTCTGAGACATTATCCTAACTTCGAGCTAACCAGTCTTTGTGCCTGCTCCCTAATGCTGCTAAGCGAGGTAGCAGCAAGTACGGGTTTTATTATCTTTGATTTCACCCGACCGGGGATCTAACCCACAACTTACCATACTCGATGTGAGCAAGCTAACACTTATACCACCGATTAGGTAAATAGAGTAGAGATTTTGATCACACAAGGTTGTACATGTACTGTAAATTCGGAAATTATTGCATTCATTTATTATTGCGATCTTCGAAAATTTTCACGGATTTTTATTTTTGCGAAGCATGAAGTCCTCCAGTACAAATGGATATTTATGATTCCGATATGCGAGGTTTAATTATTGCGATTTCACATCAGTCGCATTTTTCGCAATAATAAAAACATCGCAATAATTTCTGAATTTCTTAATATGTATTACGTTCGCGTCGACTCGGAGCCGATCTGACAAATTGTAATGGCGATAGTGAGTGAGTGAGTGAGTAATTGTTGTTTAGCGCCAACTCATCCATTTGTCAGCTATATCATGGCGAGAACAAGTCAATTTTCAATGCAGTGATGATAAGGCCGACTTTGTTTTAGACCAAGACTCTTAGTTGGATTTTTATTGTGCTAGCTCACTGAAACAACAGTCCGCGGATAGATATGTCCTTCCACTCGGACACATTATTCTGATTGCCAGTCAACCTGTGTTTGCTGTTTCTCCTTCCTTTATGATGGGTGCTTAGCAGAGAAGCAACAAATACCAATTTCATAGTCTTTGGTTTGACCCGATCGGGACTCGAACCCACGATCTACCGCAGTCGGGGAGAGCACGCTAACCGATACACTATCGATGCGGTTTAGTGGCGATAGACACAGTTTACTCTGGTAGATGTAAATTCAACTAACATATGAACATAATCAATGAGTGTCCAGTATATAATATAACAAATTTAACCCCGTCACATTTTTGTGTCTGTCCCAAACTAGGACGAAGAATTTCAACGAAGTATATTGATGTCTTTTTTTGTATTCAGAGGTGGTTGTGCGTTTTGTTGATATTGGTAAAATTGTTAAACAATGAAGGAAAAAGTGGACGATACGATACGCACAATATATAAATAGAAATTATATATATTTTTTGGGTTTTAATTTAAGAAGTAAATCAACAATGAAACAACTTCCGGAATTGCTCCTTAATTTCCGGAATACGCCAGGCGTAAATGAAGGGATTTAAGATCGAATTGAATACCAAAGGAAGGAAGAGAATAAATCGTACTTGTTGTGGTAGTAGGGTACCAGTGCAATAATCGATCCAGTAAGACACGAGAAAGGGACCAGTTAACAAAATGGTGGTCACTGCCACTATAATGCTGGTTACAAAGGCCCGGAACTCCCACGCATCAAACGTGAATTGAGGTTTCTTTGTTAGTATTTCACTGTTTAAGGTACGTTGAGACTGTTTTATTCCTTGGTTACAAGTTATACGTTCAGTTTTCATGTGGTTTATTAACTGCTGAACTCTTGTATTTGATGTCCGTTTCATTTCCATCTCAGCCCCGATTTCAAACATGGAACATGAAAGAGACGTTTCACTTACAGCATGACAATCCTCACCAATAGCATTGGAATTATTTTCATCAGACCGCAAATGTGCAATGCCATTTTCTTGCAGATGAACTGCTAACCTGAGATTTTTCCTGTTGTTGTTTTCGCCATGCTCGTTATGGCATGTCGATGCATTCCGTCGTCCGTCGCTGTCACAGTTTATCTGTACAGTCTTAGCTGGATCCATTAATTTGTTGGTATTACTACATACTTCAACCCACCGTTCTTTGTTATCACAGTGCAACGCAGAGAGTTTAGCTCGTGTTGTCCCTTTGTCGGTATCACTAGACTCTTTATTTCGTCGCCCGTCGTTGTCACGGTCCACCATCAAGGTTTTTGCTGGACTCGTCCATTTCTCGGTAATGCTGGCTACTTCATTTCGCATCCCTTCGTTGTCACGGTTCAATTGTGATATATTAGTGTGACTCATCAATTGGTCGGTGACACTTAATACTTCAATCCGTTGTTGCTCGTTTTCACAGTTTAAATGTGGGTTTTTACCTCGACCCATCATTTCAGTGGAAAAACTTGACACTTCCTTATCACGTGGTTTTACTTTTAACTTTGTGAAGAAAATTCGCCATATATGACGACTTGTTGACACAGTAACACACACGATCATAATCATAATCCCTGAGATGGTCCCTATCATTAGTGTGACAAAGAAGTCATATTGATGGATGTACAGGTTAGGGACACTACATGACGAAATGGTCGTCTCAAAAGGTATAAAAAGAATGGTTTCTATGGTAAACATGAATCCCATTGCTAAAGTTCCACCAATGATCAAATACTTAAATCTATTTAAAGTGTGTCCTATCCCAAAATTCATAGCTTTCACAACCGCATTTCGTTCCAAGCAAATCAAAAGAATTAGGCTATAGCTGCTTACAAGTCCGTACGATACGGCAAACGTCTGAATGAGACAGGCGGTGACGTCCCTTCGGATACTCTCTACTAGTGACCCAACAATATACCACGTCAGAGATAATCCTAAGAAACAATCACTTACACAAAGGGAGAGAACTAGAAGATTGTGAAGCTTCTTCCGGAGTGTTTTGAAACAGACTATAATATAGGCCACGTTGACAATAACAGGTATACCTGTGGTGACAACTATACAAATAGATATGACAGGTGATAACTGTGTATTGTGTCCTTCTGTTTTCTGAAATTATAAAATAAATGTTTTCGAATGGTATAAAACAAACATGCATCTACCTTCTGACATTGAAATCAGTTAAATATGATGAAATGAAAAACAAGCATTGATACTCCTAGCACGCACGAACGCGCGCACGCAGCCACCCACCCACCCTCCCCCCGCACGCACACACGCAAGCACGCACACATACACACACACGTGATACCGGGAGAGGTATCCAATTGAGAATATATGATTGATTGGTGTTTAATGCCAACTTTAGCTGTGTTTCAGCTATATTGTGGCGTGAACAAATTATACAAATAAATGAACATACTGACGAATATTTTGATTGTCCCTACGAACATATGTAGGACGTGCTCTGCTGGATCTAAATAAGTGACAACATTCACAGTTGAACGACAAACTCTACGAAAAAAATCCGCTTACGGGGTATTTCTTTGGGTCACGAACCAGCATATTTAAAAGCACAAGTTTGATATGTCTGACGTCACTCGAGAAATGGTAATTATAATTTTAAAATTATTCATCTTTCCAATCAGTCGAATTTGAGCGTACCCGGTGAAGAGTATTCCAGAAATGCGACGTGTGCAGTATATTTTATATCTACGTTGTTCATTCAACCATGTCATACTTGAACACTTAAAGCAGCACTCAAGGCCTACTAAGTTCTACAGAGATCTACTTAAAATCACGTAAGGATAATTAAGGAATAACAGTACTGTATTTGAAGAGTTGGAGGTGTCAATTGTGGAGCCAGTAAAACATATATTTGCGACCGTCAAATCCACAATTGACACCGACAACTCTTCAAATACAGTAGTTATTCCTATTCTTATGAAATTCTCCCAACGTGTACACACTAGTTTGAAAACATACAAATAAATGACGAAATATATGCAATTTTCAAATTCCTTCCGCTAAAAAAAATAGTAATGTAGTTGTTTAAGGATCCGCCATCTTGAAAACGTGAAATCCTACATGTCATATGTACAACAATACACAAAAATAATTAAAATGCCTACCTTGAAAACTTGTTTTAATTAAATTGAAGCATACACGAAGCCAAATAACGTCTGATCTTTACATTTTAAACTGGAAGTCTTCATATGACGTCACGTAAAAATGACGTTGTTTATGTGCCAAAGTCGTTCAACAATATTTCCCGGAATTTTAATTTTTGTGATTTTTAGACCCGGGGATATGCAAGAATACATTTTTATGTTCAGTATTGCATTTGAACGGATAGTAAACTCAATTTGCGACCATCAAATCTCCAATTGATGCCGTGAAATTTTCAAATACAATACAGTTATCTCCTAAGTAGGCCGTCGGCGTCAAGTTCATAGTCGGAAATATCTGGGTCAGCCATATTGTTTACAAACAAGTGCATTCGGCGTAGGAATATAGCATTCCTTCAGGCCTGTTAACTGCAGATTTGACGGCTCTCGACAGCCAATGAAAATACGCGTTACATTATGATTGCATTAGAATAAATATTCTTGGTGCGGGTCACCAATTATCAACTTAAAACAAAATGTTAGTCACATAAGTTGTTGCAACTTGTATTTTTGCACATGTACATACAGAGAGTGACCTTCTTCGAACAAGAGTTAGGTGTTCATTTAGGTTTCGTTTGTGGTGTTAAACGTCACTTTATAATATAACAATATTATAGTTATATCGTGGCGGTTTTTATTTTTGGAGGAAACCGGAGTACCCATATAAAACCACCGACTTGCCACAAGTCACTGACAAACTTTGCCACCAAATGTTGTTTCGAGTTATAAATCCAACTACTATACGATCAGGACAGCGAGGAC
This sequence comes from Gigantidas platifrons, assembly GCA_002080005.1. NCBI lineage: Eukaryota > Metazoa > Mollusca > Bivalvia > Mytilida > Modiolidae > Gigantidas > Gigantidas platifrons. The sequence goes on along the minus strand of MJUT01020580.1, from coordinate 168,289 downwards.
CCTGGTGTTCATTTACGTATCGTGTCGGTGATTCGTGGTTACTGTGCAACGTTTTTCACAGAGCTCATCCTACAGAGATGCCCAACACGTCGCGATTGAGGGAGGGGGTGTCGTTTTGGTTGCATTCTTAGTGCTACAAAAGTCATCTTAAATTTTTCGTCAAATGTTACTCCATTGATTGTCACACCCCTCTCTCATTCCTGTGTAACAGTAGAGCATATTTTATCTCCGAAAAATGCAATGTCCCCTATAGGATTCGAGCCTGGAACCTCTCGCATGGTAAGCCACTGCACTACCAACTGAGCTAAAGGAGATATCTTTAACGCAGTCAGTAGAGGTGGTTATGAACCTACTACGGGTTCTATAACCTTAGGTAGGGGAACGTTCCCGTTACAGTTGCATACTTTTCTATAATTTGTTTTCGTCTTGATTATAAATGATTTGATTTGATTTGATTTTGGTATTTAACGCCACTGTCAGCAATAATTTAGCTTTATCTAACATGAACGTTTTCCTTTGAAAGTATCCTGTCTGATACAAGATGTTTTATCACCACATTGTGGTGATAAAAGAATGGCGCGACGTTGCACGAGACGTTCTCTGCCGAACTCCTTTGT
>MJUT01020580.1:118278-132663 GCA_002080005.1 Gigantidas platifrons | reverse complement strand
ACCTATAACAACGGCCTGTAACTTCGACCTATAACAACGGCCTGTAACATCGACCTATAACAACGGCCTGTAACATTGACCTATAACAACGGCCTGTAGCATCGACCTATAACAACGGCCCGTAACATTGACCTATGACAACGGCCTGTAACATTGACCTATAACAACGGCCTGTAACATCGACCTATAACAACGGCCTTGTAATATCGGCCTATTGCAACGGCCTGCAAGTTCAGTCTTTATCAACGGCCTGTAACATTGACCTATGACAACGGCCTGTAACATTCACCTATAACAACGGCCTGTAACATCGACCTATAACATCGGGATGTAACAGCCTGTAACATCGCCGTATTGCAACGGCCTCCATCATCAGTCTTTATAAACGGCTTGTAACATTGACATATAACAACGGGCTGTAACATTGACAAATAACAACGGTCTGTAACATCGACCTATAATAACGGCCTGTAGCATCGACCTATAACATCGGGATGTAACATCGACCTATGACAACGGCATATACCATCGACCTATAACAACGGGATGTAACATCGACCTATAACAACGGCCTGCAACAACGACCTATAACAACTGCCTCTAACATTCACCTATTACAACGGCCTTTAACATTGACCTATCACAACGGCCAGTAACATTGACCTATAACAACGGCCTTTAACATTGACCTATGACAACGGCCTGTAACATTGAACTATAACATCAGGATGTAGCATCGACCTATAACAACGGCCTGTAGTATCGACCTATAACAACGGCATGTAGAATCGACCAATAACAACGGGATGTAACATCGACCTATAACAACGGGATGTAGCATCGACCTATAACAACGGGGTGTAACATCGGGATGTAACATTGACCTATAACAACGGCCTGTAACATCGACCTATGACAACGGTCTCTAACATCGACCTATAACAACGGGATGTAACATTGACCTATAACAACGGCCTGTAACATCCACCTATAACATCGGGATGTAACGTTGACCTATAACAACGGCATGTAACATTGACCTATAACAACGACATGTAACATCGACCTATAACAACGGCCTGTAATATCGGCCTATTGCAACGGCCTGCAACATCAGTCTTTATCAATGGCCTGTAACATTGACCTATAACAACGACCTGTAACATTGACATATAACAACGGCCTGTAACATCGACCTATAACAACGGCCTGTAACATTGACCTATAACAACGGCCTGTAACATAGACCTATAACAACGGCCTGTAACATCGACCTATAACAACGGCCTTGTAATATCGGCCTATTGCAACGGCCTGCAAGATCAGTCTTTATCAACGGCCTGTAACATTGACCTATAACAACGGCCTGTAACATTCACCTATAACAACGGCCTGTAACATTGACCTATGACAACGGCCTGTAACATTCACCTATAACAACGGCCTGTAACATTGACCTATTACAACGGCCTGTAACATTGACATATAGCAACGGCCTGTAACATTAACAAATAACAACGGCCTGTAACATTGACCTATTACAACGGCCTGTAACATTGACATATAACAACGGCATGTAACATTAACAAATAACAACGGCCTGTAACATTGACCTATTACAACGGCCTGTAACATTGACATATAGCAACGGCCAGTAACATTGAGATATAACAACGCCTGTAACAGTGACCTATAACAACGGCCTGTAACATTGACATATAACAACGGTCTGTAACATTGACCTATTACAACGGCCTGTAACATTGACCTATAGCAACGGCCAGTAACATTGACATATAACAACGGCCTGTAACAGTGACCTATAACAACGGCCTGTAACACTGACCTATAACATCGGGATGTAACATCGACCTATAACATCGGCGTGTAACATTGACCTATAGTAACGGCCTGTAACATCGACCTATAACATCGGGATGTAACGTTGACCTATAACAACGGCCTGTAACATTGACCTATAACAACGGCCTGTAACATCGACCTATAACATCGGCATGTAACGTTGACCTATAACAACGGCCTTTAACATTGACCTATTACAACGGCCTGTAATATTGACCTATTACAACGGCCTGTAATATTGACCTATAACAACGGCCTGTACCATCGACCTATAACATCGGGATGTAACATCGACCTATAACAACGGCCTGTAACATTGACCTATTACAACGGCCTGTAACATCGACCTATAACAACGGCCTGTAACATTGACATATAGCAACGACCAGTAACATTGACATATAACAACGGCCTGTAACAGTGACCTATGACGACGGCCTGTAACATTGACCTATAACAACGGCCTGTAACATTGACCTATGACAACGGCCTGTAACATTGACCTATGACAACGGCCTGTAACATTGACCTATAACAACGACCTGTAACATTGACCTATAACAATGGCCTGTAACATCGACCTATAATAACGACCTGCAACATTGACCTATAACAACGGCCTGTAACATCGATCTATAACATCGGGATGTAACAGCCTGTAACATCGCCCTATTGCAACGGCCTGCATCATCAGTCTTTATCAACGGCCTGTAACATTGACATATAACAACGGCCTGTCACATTGACAAATAACAACGGCCTGTAATATTGACCTATGACAACGGCCTGCAATATTGACCTATAGCAACGGCCTGTAACATCAACCTATAACATCAGGATGTAACAGCCTGTAACATCGTCATATTGCAACGGCCTGCATCATCAGTCTTTAACAACGGCCTGTAACATTGACCTATAGCAACGGCCAGTAACATTGACATATAACAACGGCCTGTAACAGTGACCTATAACAACGGCCTGTAACATTGACATATAACAAGGGCCTGTAACATTGACAAATAACAATGACCTGTAACATCGATCTATAACAATGACCTGCATCATTGACCTATAACAACGGCCTGTAACATCGACCTATTACATCGGGATGTAACAGCCTGTAACATCGCCCTATTGCAACGGCCTGCATCATCAGTCTTTAACAACGGCCTGTAACATTGACAAATAACAATGGCCTGTAACATTGACCTATAACAACGGCCTGTAACATTGACATATAACAACGGCCTGTAACATCGACCTATAACATCGGGATGTAACATCGACCTATAACAACGGCCTGTAACATTGACCTATAACAACGACCTGTAACATCGACCTATAACATCGGGATGTAACAGCCTGTAATATCGGCCTATTGCAACGGCCTTCAACATCAGTCTTTATCAACGACCTGTAACATTGACCTATAACAACGGCCTGTAGCATCGACCTATAACAACGGCCTGTAACATTGACCTATTACAACGGCCTGTAACATTGACCTATAGCACCGGCCAGTAACATTGACATATAACAACGGCCTGTAACAGTGACCTATTACAACGGCCTGTAACATTGACCTATGACAACGGCCTGTAACATTGATCTATAACAACGGTCTGTAACATTGATCTTTAACAACGGCATGTAACATTGACCTATAACAACGGCCTGTATCATCAACCTATAACAACGGTCTGTAACATTGATCTTTATCAACGGCCTGTAGCATTGACCTATATCAACGGCCTGTAACATTGACCTATAACAACGACCTGTAACATCGACCTATAACATCGGGATGTAACATTGACCTATAACAACGGCCTGTATCATCAACCTATAACAACGGGATGTAACAGCTTGTAACATCGCCCTATTGCAACGGCCTGCATCATCAGTCTTTATCAACGGCCTGTAACATTGACAAATAACAACGGCCTGTAACATTGACCTATAACAACGGTCTGTAACATTGACCTATAGCAACGGCCTGTAATATTGACCTATAACAACGGCCTGTAACATTGACCTATTACAACGGCCTGTAATATTGACCTATAACAACGGCCGGTACCATCGACCTATAACAACGGCCTGTAACATTGACCTATAACAACGGCCTGTAACATAGACCTATAACAACGGTCAGTAACATTGACCTATGACAACGGCCTGTAACATTTACAACGGCCTACAACATCAACCTTTATCAACGGCCTGTAACATTGACCTATAACAACGGCCTGTACCATCGGCCTATAAGTGACATTATATGCCGCTTTTATAATTACATTGCTACGTGTTTTATAGAACAGCAAATAGTGACTGTGTAATTGCTGATCAACACAACAAGATGTGTTATCCGATTCGGACATCCGATGTTGATATCTTGTTAGCATGTCTATATTTATTAACGTAAAATGACGATCCTCCTCGGAAGCGGATGTTACAAGAAGACAGAGACCACGTTGTTGTATTGAGATACTAGAACAGATAATAGGAGCGTAAGTGATTTTTTTTAATAGTTGAATGAAACGAATGGATTAAAGTTCAAAATTGTTATCTTAGAAAAACTAAAGAAGACGATATATAATTAAAGTAATTATACCATTGTTTGTTTGTTTGATTGCGTTTAACACCACTTTCAACAATATTTCAGTTATATTGTGCCGGTCAGTTTTATTGGTGGAGGAAACCGGAGTACCCGGAGAAAACCACCGACCTGTCGCAAGTCAATTACAAACTGTATCACATAATGTTGTACACCTCGCCCTGATCGAGATTCGAACTCACAACATCAGGGTGATAGACACTGATTGCATAGGCAGTTGTAAGTATTCCAACTGCCATACATGTACGATCACGGCCGCAACGACCCCTTATTATTAAAGTAATTATACTAAAAATACATTTTTGTCATAGTCGGGTTCGTCTACGATAAGGGTTATTCACGAACCGCGTCGTGTGCAATACATTATATAGCCATATTTGTATTACCATAACTGGGTGCATATCTCTGCTGTTGGACTATTGGCCCCAGAGAGTATCATCCACCCAGCAGTCAGTGATTCAGATTGAAATCATTTATGAAATATACCGGTATTTATTAGGCAATATTTCTTTTCCGAACTCCACTAAAAACCAGTGGCGTACTAAGATGCTCCGGAAGTTTGAGCAGTTTCGGGACTGCGATTGACACCCGTCGTGTTACTCCTGTTGAAAACACTGTTATAAGTAATGAATATGAAGAAGATCGTATAATGATCACAACAAATAGAACTAAATAATGTATTTTTAAGTAGCTATGGTCAATTTCCCATTTAACTGCTTATGGTGACATTTCATTCATTTACTGCATTCCAATCATATGCAATTAGTTAAATATATTGACCAATACGACAACGTTCTCAGCATGTTCTTTGGTTTTAATACTTCAGAAATGAGGGGGGAACAACAATGTTGTGATCTTTAGCTAAATCACAGTATCTCTCAAATACCTCTGATACCCTTAGTATTTTCTCGTTTTTTGCATAATGTCTAACTTCACTACACAAAAATACAATTGCTATGTCATCTTGTTTGCATTTGGTGGATATTCTTGATGTATTACGCTTAAACAACTGTAAACAGTCTTTGTGGTATTTCCTTTCAGCAGCAATTAGATCACTGATTCCAGCTAATCTTATTCTCATCGTGTTATCATATTTGCTGTTCTCAATGATTTCGTCACTAACGTTAAATGTTGATACAGAAAAAAGTGTCTTGTTGGTTTTCTCTGTCTGACAAAACACGCAAATCGACCAATTGACTACTTGCATACCTCGTTTTGGTCTCTTTCCAAAAGTTTTTTCATGACTTGATGTACTTGGACCTGAAGAGGAAACTGTTGGAATTTTCTGTTGTAATCGTCTAATATGTTCTGAGTTTGTGAAAGCTGAATAACATTTTCTGTGTGCAAAAACTACACTTTGTTCATCTTCTAAATCAATTTGGTCTATTCTCTCTATAGTTTCCATGTTTTCTATGTCTCTTGCTTTCTTGCGGAGATCAGACTTTTCCTTCAATGTAATTAAAGATGTTGATCGTTTTTTCTCTAAAACTCCTTTGCCTAATCCTTGACAAATAATACAAAAGTCTTCATAGGTCTTTAATGTTCGTTTATTTGAAACTTTAGAGGACTTTCTTTGTAATAGTGGATTACATTCATGTACTAGTATTATTTCGTTTATTGGAATCTGTTTGTTTGCTTAGTACTATATAATAAGATCGACAAATACTTTTATGCAAATTACATACAAAATATATTTGTCATTTTGAAATGTATAGAGTTGAGGATTACTGTACCAATATATTTTAAGCGTACAATAATATTCATTTTTACACATGAAACGAATGTTATATGTTCCTTAATGTAATGTTTCATTCATATATTCCAGCAAATACATTTACATGCATGTGAATTGTTAAATTGAAAAGCACCTGTCGTTAGCGGAAACTAATATAATTACAACAGAATATAATATAAGGGGTAGTCTAATCACCGAAATGGACCGAAATGGACCAAAATGGACCGAAATGGAGTAATAATGGACCAAAATGGAGACATAATGAACCAAAATGGACCGAAATGGAGATGATATGAACCGAAATGGAGTAATAATGGACCAAAATGGAGACATAATGAACCAAAAATTAACCGAAATGGACCAACATGACCCGAAATGGACCAAAATGAACCGAAATGGAGTAATAATGGACCGAAATGGAGACATAATGAACCAAAATGGACCGAAATGGAGATGATATGAACCAAACTTCATCAAAAATAAAGCTAACCACCGAAATGGACCGAAATGGACCAAAATGAACCGAAATGGAGTAATAATGGACCGAAATGGAGACATAATGAATCAAAATGGACCGAAATTGAGATGATATGAACCAAACTTCATCAAAATAAAGCTAATCACCGAAATGGACCGAAATGGAGACATAATGAACCGAAATGGACCAAAATGAACCGAAATGTAGTAATAATGGACCGAAATGGAGACATAATGAACCAAAATGGACCGAAATGGAGATGTTATGAATCAAACTTCATCAAAATAAAGCAGTTATGGATAGAAAAGGACCCATAAACGCTATTGATTTAATTATTACCATAATACGAAATAAAATTCTTGTTAATAATATCTATGAAAATAATATTGCTAGTAATATCTATGAATATACCTAAAATTTACAGAAAAATGTATATAAATCTGTTTTCAAGTACTTGTAGAAACTTGCCACCTACAGACAGTTCAAATATATATCGTGTAATGATGTTTCGCACGATATTGGGTCCAGTGAAAAATGGTGTCAATGTCTTGATAAAAAAGTCCAGGATTTCAGTGTTGTAAAGCAAAATTAAAATATGCGTATATCTAAATAAAGCCTAAAACAACGGGCTTCTGTCTAACTATTATTCCTAAGTTCCTGATAATTTATTCTAATTATTTCATTGTTCAAAGTTGTACTCTTACGCTAATATTTTGCTGTCCGACGTAACAGTTTGAAGTTCAGAAAATTGGTTTTTCGTTTGTTTCTTGGTAAACTCGACTCCGAAATACGCGCAATTTTACTACAAGAAAGTACCCATAAAACAGATAACATCTATAGGTAAAATGCTAAAATCGAGTTTTCCTTTTTGCGACAGTGACCAAATTGCTATGTCTAGCCACAATGTCCAAACGTCGCTTTTTAGATTTGTTCGACAAGATTCCGCTATTTGAGTAGACACTATAAATAAAATACAAAAGAGAAATAACAAACTATATATTATGGAAGAAAGTTTCCATACCTGGCTAAAATATAGATGTAGAATGTGCAAGGTTTGCTTGTTCATTCGTTTTTTTGCCAGACTTTTCCATGTCTAGCCAAAATGTCCATTATGTCAAAAACGTCACACTTTTTTGTTGTTTATATCATTGCCATTTGCATAACGTCAGCAAGTTAGCACATTAATAAAAGTTATAATTGTATTTACAAATCCGAATAAAAGTTACAAAAACAAATAAAAAGTACTCCACAATTTAAATACAACAATAGGTGATAAAAACGCTAAAGAACAGAGCGTAATAAAATAAAACGAAAAGGACAAACAAATTAATAACTAAGTAAATAAAACACATGAAATCATACAAACAAAACAAGAAAAAGTTTAAATAAATGCACGAAAAAAGAATAAAATGAATACTAAGGAAATGTATTCAGATAAAAAATAGATATTTTCGGTACAATTCAAAGAAAAAAATATATCATCTATTGCAAGCAAAAATGAAACGTTGTTGTGTTTTCAAATAACGTTAAAATAAGCACATTTAACTTGTTACGCTGCTCGACGCAATATCGTGCGAAACGTCAATGTCATGCAACGATCTAGAATTTCGACGTTAATTGTCGGAGTTATTTTTCTTGGAAATAAAGTTGGAAAACGTGTAGTACTATTCTCACTTTCAAAATCACCATGGTTAAGAAAGGCAAAACATCGTACCGGAAACAATATCCATGCATCCGCTGCAATAAGGACTGTGAGGGAGTCTCTTCCATACTTTGCTTTGGGTGTGGAAAATGGATCCACAGTAGATGCTTAGGAAAAGGAATATCCGAGGACTTAACAAGAAGATGGTCTACACGTGGGCTAAAGTTCTACTGCCAGCTATGTTGCTTTGATGAAGAAGAATTTGACATGAAAAACTCTCTACTTAGGTAAATTTTTGTATATTATGAATAATGCATGGTTTCTGTGAAAAAAAAAAGAATATGATTGACCTATCGAATCTGTATTTAGAAAATGTATATCACTATATTATGAACTTTTAACCAAACCGCCGTTTATTGTAATTGGTACCATAGTTAAGCTTTCTCCATATATTTAAAAGAGTTTCACAAAATACTTACTTTTTATTGAGAACGAGTCAAACGCACCGAAATGTGCGTATTATATTCCGTATTGCGTATTGATATTATATTCCCACGAGACTTGACATCAGAACAAAGTCAAAATATACCTATCCAAAAGTTAAGCAGCACCGATACTGTTCAAAGTTCATCAAATTCAGATTCAGATTCAGAGTAACTGGAATTTGATAATAAAAACTTTAAGATCGTAACATTTCGAACATTTTTCGTTCAAAATAAACAATTGTGTATCAGTTATGAATATTGATACTTCTCCACAGATTTCCTTACTTTATCATGAAATGAATTAAGAATAAAACATTACTTCGAAATTCAACACAGGCGAGGTTATTTTACCATATTTGTTCATTGGTACAATGTTTTAATGAATTTGAAAGAATTTTACACAGTTGTTTATGCACACTGACTCAAAAGCCGTCAATGTGGAAAGGAGAAAAAGACAAACCCTGAATATTGTCAAAATATCATTTATATATAAAAATGAATAGTAGAAAAAAAGCAGATCCTTGAGGTACAATTCCAGAATCAGTAAATATCAGTTGGTTGATTTGATTTTTGTGTATTAACGCCACTTTCAACAATATTTCAGTTATATCATGGCGACCAGGTTTAGTAGTGGAGGAAGCCGGAGAGAACCATGGGCAAGTAACTGGTAAACTTTATCACTTGCGGCTGCGAGTCGAGTGCACCTTTTTTGTAATTTACAAAGCCGGGTGCGAACCCAAGCCGTATTGGTGATAGGCTTGTATGACTTGTTAGATCCAGCGACCTGACTCATTGAGCCACCCGGGCCCCAAATAAATATAAAATATCAATTGGTTTTTAGCTATACCGTAACTTTTCATTTTATTGACCAATTCAGTGTGCTGTATATGACCAAATGCTCGAGATGTGTAAAAAAAATGGCTCCATAATTAAGGATTTGTTTTTTTTTATATAAACTGTATAAAATATAGTTCTGTACATACATTATCGAATCATTTGTATTAAAACGACATATTTTTAGACAATTTTGTATAACATCAAATATACTCTCCAGTATACATACTTTAGTATGATAACACTACATTTTCATCTAATTTTCATTTTGTAGGTTGAGACAGAACTCTAAGAAAGAAACTGCCGAATCTGAACGTCTGCTGTTGGAAACTTATGATGTAAGATTACCAGACAAGGTAGCTCCTTCCCCATTTGCTCCCGAGGACCGAATTTCTGTAGCTATTTTAAGACGCTTTCATCCAGCTACTTTAGAAGAATTCCGTCCATTGAAAACGTATGGTGATGGAAACTGCTTCTATAGATCAGTTTCCTTGGGCATGTATGGATCTGAAAATTACCACCTTCATCTTCGTCTACTCACCGCCATTGAAATCGTAGCAAACCGGAGTATGTATGACATACAGGCAACAAACTACAGGGACGTTATGAATGATAACAGGGTCATTGTATCAGATTACCCAGATCTTGTGGACTCAGCTTGTACATTACATGATTTTTCGGAAATGATGCACATGTATGCAACAAGTGCTGCACTGCAAATTCCTTTAAGATCTTACTATCCACCTTTTGTATCCAGTCAATATCATTCTCAGCCATTTTCAAGAATGATCGTCGGACACAGCGTTAAATCATCAGAGCCGCCTGTAACTTTAATGTGGACGCATACCATTGAGCCAAAGGTCGCCAGCCAGTAAATGTAGAATCACCATCAAATTACTCGCGAGTGTCGTCATCACCGTCACCATCACCTTTGCGTTACTCATCATTATCTTCAACTCCTCCATCTTCTCGATGCCAGTCCCCATCATCTTCACCAGCACCACATCAGAGTTCAGACACACCCGTATGGAGTTTACCGCATGTCAGATTTCATTCCGATATACCAGATGATGAAAGGAACAATTATTCACTGCAAGATCCTTGTGATAGCGAATCCGATGTAGATGAGTCAGAAGGAAAGCTGTATCACAACAAGTTTCTTGATGTCGCATCTGCCATTAAACTGTTAAATGATAATCACGTTGTGCCAAGGCCTCGTGCACCTGCCGGAAAGAAAGAAAATGAATTCTTTATTGTTGACAACAAATCAAATGTAGAGCGAAGAAGCAAGGGAGAGAAAAGTGCATATTGGGACGATTGTGGAATATGGGAAACCAAAAGTGGAACGTCTCCAAAACAGTTCTTCGTCCAAATAGACAATCATTTCGCCAGTGTTTTTCTACGAAATGGCTTATACTGTGTTGAAAAACAAGTACAGAAGAAGAGAACATACGTACCAATTGAACCGCAACCTTCCAACGTTATAGTAGTTCATCGCTGTTATGCATCTTTGAAAAAAGACCCTTCGTACCGAAAAAGGGTTACTTGGATAGAAGGCAGAAGTGACCGAGCTATATATGAGTATATTGGAAAATTTCCCGGACGCCAAGATCACGGAAACAACAAGACCACCACACGGGACTTTATAAGAACACCTGCTGAAACTTTGAAAAAAAATTGGCCAGGAAGCGAAACACCAATAACCATCAAATGTGTATGATGACTTGGCTGCAAACAGTAGTATAACGGGACCCAGGGATGTAAAGCAAATACGTAATAAGAAACACACTGACAAAAAGAAAAATCTTCACACCAGCGGAAATATCTTGAACTTTGCGGATAACATACAGGTTGTTGAAAATATAGTGCATTCAAACCCATTTGTACAACAAGTCATCAACTTTAAATCAAAGGTTCCATCTGTAATATGTTATCTGCCAGACCAAATTCAGGACATGAAAAGATTTTGTGCCGTTCCTGATGGTGCAGTTTTAGGTTTCGACAAGACTTTTAATCTTGCCGATATTCATGTAACTGTTGCCGTGTTTAAGCATAAAGCAGTACGAAAATACGACACTCGGGATCATCCTATTTTTTTCGGCCCTTTCTTTTTTCATGGAAATTCTGATGAACTTGTATATCACCAGTTTATGTCAGAACTGTCTCGCCACTTCTCTCGTGAAGAACAAACGAACATATTGTTTGGATCAGATGAAGAAGCTGCACTCCGGAATTCTATCCGCCATAACTATCCGTTCTCCAAGTCGTTTGTTTGCAGTAGACATTTGAAAAACAATGTAAAAAGGTATTTATCAGATAAAATTGGTATGAGCCAGAATGATCGTGAGAAAATAGTTCATGAACTTTTTGGTGTAAATGGCATTTGGAGCGAGTCAGATTCAGAGATTATTAAAACAAGGATGGGAAACATGATCAATTCTGTTGCAGAAAATCCCGACAAATTTAAGAAGTATATGGGTCGAATAGAAAAAATGTTCATTGAAAATTGTGAACTCCCTCGACATATCCGAGAAAAGGAAAGGACGTGGACGAATAATAACTGTGAAAGTTCAAACTTTGTTCTTAAAGTAAAAACTGAATGGAAGCAGTGCAAACTTGTTGAACTGATTGAAAAGGTACAAACTATGGTTTTGGCTAGATATGAGGACATCAGAAAGGCATTAACCGGGCGAGGTCCATACTATCTTGATGGTACCTTTAAACACAGATCAATAGTATACGATGAATGGTGCAACAAATCCCAGGTGCAGAGAGACAGAATATTTCAGCTATTTATGAGAGATACTGGTCGTCCAGTCCAAAATATCTGTCAATCTACAGATGGCCAGAGATTCGTACCAGTGACTCCCTCTGGTGGGAAAAAACCGAATCAGTGCTAAAGAAAACGGTCCGAGAGATGTAGATATATCAAGAAGAGAAAAATTGCTACGGAGGACAATTAAGTGATTTTACAAGTAATGACTGTTCATGTATATATTAATAAGTAAAGTTTGAAAATCATTAATAATTGATTTGATTTGATTTTTTCGTGTTTTAACGCCACTTTCAGCAGTATTTCAGCTATATCATGGCGACCAGTTTTAGTGGTGGATGAAGCCGGAGTACTCGAAGAGAACCACCGACCCTTGGCAAGCAACTGGTAAACTTTATCACTTGCGGCTGTGAGTCGAGTGCACCTTTTTGTAATTTACAAAGCCGGCGCGAACCCACGCCGTATTGGTGATAGGCTTGAGTTGCTAGATCCAGCGACCTAACTCATTGAGCCACCCGGGTCCCTTCATTTATGAGAGATGGACGCTTAATTTTACAAAATGTGTGTAAATTTGAAAATCATTTATAAGAGATGGACGCTAAGATATAAATAATAATTCATGTGTAATAATACCTGTGTGGATGCCCGCCGCCCGTCATGCCCAATCACATAATAAGGTCCGTCTCGAGACGGGCGTATAAAAAAAGAAAGAAAATAAGAAAGACATGTTTATCTTAAACGATTTTCAGCCACAAATAAATAAACATATGTCTTTCTTTTTTTTTCTTTTATTTCTTTTTTTATTGTTTGTCGCGATCTTCTCACTCGCACTCTAGCTTAAAACATTTTCAGCCATAAATTAATGTTTCAAAAAATTCGAATTTATATTAGCACTAAAACACGCCCGATGGAGGGTCAATGGCTCAAAATAAAATAAACAGTAATGAAATACACAATACCTATAAAACAAACGAAATTAACCGCCTCCTGTCCTCATTGCTTGTCAACTCTGTTAAAAAGGAGCCCAGCAACTTCCCTCAGTACCGGGTTTAATATTTTGTTTAGTTCTTCAATTGAAGTTTCATTGTTTTCGAATATAAAATGTGACAAAAACTGAGAGCAAATCGGACCTGTTATTTGTCAATTAATTTCGGGCGTTTATGGGTCCTTTTTCTATCCATAACTGGTTTATTTTGGTTCAATATGTCTCCATTTCGGTCCATTATAACTCCATTTTGGTCCATTTCGGTCCATTTCGGTGATTAGCTTTATTTTTTATGAAGTTTGGTTTATATCATCTCCATTTCGGTCCATTTTGGTTCATTATGTCTCCATTTCGGTCCATTATTACTCCATTTTGGTTCATTTTGGTCCAATTCGATCCATTTCGGTGATTAGCTTTATTTTTGATGAAGTTTGGTTCATATCATCTCCATTTCGGTCCATTTTGGTTCATTATGTCTCCATTTCGGTCCATTATTACTCCATTTCGGTTCATGTTGGTCCATTTCGGTTAATTTTTGGTTCATTATGTCTCCATTTTGGTCCATTATAACTCCATTTCGGTTCATTTTGGTCCATTTCGATCCATTTCGGTGATTAGTTTTATTTTTGATGAAGTTTGGTTCATATCATCTCCATTTCGGTCCATTTTCGTTCATTATGTCTCCATTTCGGTCCATTATTACTCCATTTCGGTTCATGTTGGTCCATTTCGGTTAATTTGTGGTTCATTATGTCTCCATTTTGGTCCATTATTACTCCATTTCGGTTCATATCATCTCCATTTCGGTCCATTTTGGTTCAATATGTCTCCATTTCGGTCCATTATAACTCCATTTCGGTTCATCTTGGTCCATTTCGGTCCATTTCGGTGATTAGCTTTATTTTTGATGAAGTTTGGTTCATATCATCTCCATTTCGGTCCATTTTGGTTCATTATGTCTCCATTTCGGTCC
>MJUT01020580.1:106664-118171 GCA_002080005.1 Gigantidas platifrons | reverse complement strand
GGTTCATGTTGGTCCATTTCGGTTAATTTTTGGTTCATTATGTCTCCATTTCGGTCCATTATTACTCCATTTCGGTTCATGTTGGTCCATTTCGGTTAATTTTTGGTTCATTATGTCTCCATTTCGGTCCATTATTTCTCCATTTCGGTTCATGTTGGTCCATTTCGGTAAATTTTTTGTTCATTATGTCTCCATTTTGGTCCATTATTACTCCATTTCGGTTCAATATGTCTCCATTTCGGTCCATTATAACTCCATTTCGGTTCATTTTGGTCCATTTCGGTCCATTTCGGTAATTAGCTTTATTTTTGATGAAGTTTGGTTCATATCATCTCCATTTCGGTCCATTTTGGTTCATTATTACTCCATTTCGGTTCATGTTGGTCCATTTCGGTTAATTTTTGGTTCATTATGTCTCCATTTTGGTCCATTATTACTCCATTTCGGTTCATATCATCTCCATTTCGGTCCATTTTGGTTCAATATGTCTCCATTTCGGTCCATTATTACTCCATTTCGGTCCATTTTGGTCCATTTCGGTCCATTTCGGTGATTAGACTACCCGGAATATAATAATAAGATCTCAAAAGGGTCAAACTGCATATATCTGATAAGAATTCATGGGATATGGTACTATTATACGCTTGAGCAAGAGAAATAACAGAAATAACATCTTTATGTGTCTATCTGTCCGTTTGAGACAGATATCGCAAAACTGTCCGCTTAATGCAGGAAAGAAATGTTTTACAACAAATGGTAATACAAATTAATTAGTATCTAACCGGAGTGTTATATTTACAAACTTTCGATTAAATATTACTACTACGAACAGAGAAATACCCGATTTATTCATTTGTATGATGACATTTTTGGCGGCCATCTTTATATGCAAATTAACCCCCCAAAAAATCATTTCTCGGTTTGGAAACATTGGTTTTCGGATTTAGCATACTCAAATTATGTTAAAAAACTATGTTTCCATAAATCACTCTAAAATGCCTGTTAACTCGTTATTAAGAGACTTTTTCAGATTTATAACCCGACTATTTGAATCATGGCCTGATGTATCAGTTCGTTGTTTTCTTTGCACAAATATATGAATGTCAGAAATAAACTTTTGCAGTGTATAAATGGAGACTTTGAAGTTAGTTGTAGTTGGGGACGGGTCTGTTGGGAAGACATGTCAATTGATAGCATACGTCACCAGGTGTTTTCCAAAGGAGTTTGTGCCATCTGTATTCGATAATTACACAACAACAGTGATGGTAGATGGTCAGCCTATTTCATTATGTTTATGTGACACTGCTGGCCAGGTAAGAAGTCTTAGGGGTTAGGCTTATGTTGTTTAACGCCACTTTTAAGAATATTTCAGTTATATCGTGGCGGTCAGTTTTATTGGTGGAGGAAACCACCGACAAGTCGCAAGTCAGTGGTAAACCTCATCACATAAAGTTATACGAGTACACCTCGCCTGAGCGGGATTCGAACTTACAACGTTAGGTCAGGTAGGTATGTACAACCAGACGTTTATATATATATATACCTTATCGGAAGATCCCATTAACTGGATTTACTCCGCCACATTTTTCGCAAGCCTTTTATTAATGAAATGAAAAACAAAAAGTACCAAAAAGGTTATTTTAGAGTTCATACGTCTGGGCATAATACATTGTAGGAAAATGAGTTTAATTGAGTCCAAAGGGGTTATCAAATGTCGTAATTTGAAGGACAGACATTAAAATGGTAAAAAAAGTACAAAACGACAAACAATGGTCGACAACATATGAAAGATTGAGCATCGGGAACTCAAACAAATAACAGGTGATCCGGAAGAGTTAGCTGTTCCTGCTCCTCCAGTGGTATAAATATTATTATATATTTAATTTTTTTTCTTTATTTTTTTCTTTTTTTTTTTATTATTTTTTTTTTTTTTGCTATCGATCTTAACAATTTTGCACTAAAAATATACAAAGATAGCCCTTGGAAATACTTGTTTAACATATTCGCCGACAGGACAGGTGAGAGATGATTGTTCGCTTTGATGATATTGGTGGAATTGTTGACCATCACTGTTTAAACATTATTTGTTTTGACATTGGAGAAATTCGTCCGTTTCATTTTCGAAGTGACAATTTGATTGGTGTTAATTATTATAGGAGGCTTATGACCAGATACGACATTTAGCTTACCCTGAAACTGACGTATTTCTAATTTGTTTCGCCATCAACAACAAGACATCTTTTGACAACATAACAGATAAATGGATACCAGAAATAGAAACACATTGCCCGGATTTTCCTATTGTTATTGTTGGGTGTAAAATGGGTAAGTCATTTCTATCTCATACGCCACACTATTAAGTTGAGGGGTAAATTATCTAGACGGTAAAGAAAAAAAAACACAAATTCAAACGGGGTCTTCGTCACAGAACAGAACTCAAATTAAAATATTTAATACAGTATAAGCCATTACTATCTCGCCTGCCACACTATAAAACGAGGGAGTAGATTATCTAGACGGTAAAAAAAAAAAAAAAAAAAAAAAAAACACAAATTCAAAGAATAAAATTTTTGTATAAGTAAGTGTTATTTTCACAGACAAGAAATAAAATTAAAATATTTAATGCAGTATTTTTGCAAAGAACAGTGTTCATATCGTTAACAATGAAGCCTACGTGAAAGATTGGCTGAGGACTTTGACTTCTTACCACAGAATAATACCACTGACTTCAAGTCGCGCTCCGGAATCAACACACATTTAACAAAGGTCGGAGTTTGTCAGTTGATAATATCTTTTCGTGTAATCTCTACTTCGAATACATATAGAAGTCACGAAATAGCTGACAAATTGGCCATTAATACATAACATATTTTTTCGACAAGATAGGATCCAAATAAACGTTAAAGGAAACCGAATAGACAATCAAAATGAACAATCTAGAGACACGGGCAACATTGGGCACTCAAGAAACAGAAAATTAAAAAGTTACTTAAAGGGAACCCAAGGTGCTGGCGAAGGGAAAACAGTTCCTGTTTATTACAAGACATCAGTCGTATTCTTCCTCCAATTGGCCATTTATAATGTCTATATACTTCAGACCTGCGTCAAACAGACACAGACAACTGTCTTCAAAAATCAGTTGCTGAAGAAAAGGCAACTGAATTAGGACTTCCATATTGTGAAACAAGTGCATTAACACAGGAATGATTGATGACTTGCTTTGATAAAGCGGTAAGGGAACGACAATTTAACTTTAAGGGGGATGGGGGTTGCTATGTTTTTTTTTCGGAAGCAAATTTCTGTCTCCAATTTCTATAGAAAAAACATTTCTTCAAAGATGCAAAGAATACAAAATTAATCTGACCCTGCAGTTTTCATAGGGAAAATACATGAAGGGGTTAGGATTATATTAATTGGCGGAACTCTGACATTGTCTTGTTTCTGATCCAACTCAGGATTGGATATCTATAGGTATATACCATGTTCTTTTTTGTGTTCAATAGTTTGAAGCAGTTGTTTATTTTATTGATGTTGGTAGAATTGTTGACATCAATGTTTAATCTTTCTTTTATGTGTTAGAGGTAGCCATTTTTTATTGTTGCATTTAGCATTCCCTAAATCATGTAATTATTATTAAAACTGAGTTTCCCATCACTCGGGTAAAAGTGACATTTGGTTTTCTTGCTTTCAAATACTTCTAAATTATTTTGGCTTTCTATTCTTTTAACTTTGAGTGTTATTTCAGAATTGTATATGCTTTATTGTTCATGTTAATAAGCAGGTTTACTGTAAGACCAGTATCAGTGATGTATGTACCACAGTATATGATAAACAGGAAGAAACTACGTTTGCTTGTATCATAACCTGATGTATAAGGACACCAAATCACTATCTATGAGTATTACCCACATCCTCAATGGAGCATACAATTCCTATAGATAAGGGGGTGGTGGTTAAATGCAGTCATATTATTTTCACGTGTACATAATCTAATTGTGACGCATTTTTATTTTATTTTATTTTTTTTGGGCTCAGAATTTATACATCTAATAGTATATAACTGTCATTCTGCATCAATCTTGATGTTCTAATCTATGTAAATTAAATTTATTTGTTTATATAAACTTTTATTTTTAGATTCTCGAGGATATAATGGCATGTATGTCCAGAGAAAAAGATGACCCTGAAGCAGAACCTAAGGAAGGACAAGAGGAAGAGGTGGCCAAAGCTGACAATAATGAGTCACCAGATCCTTTTATGAAGGAAATGCAAAATCCATTTTGGAAAGAAATGCAAAACCCTGTATATAAAGGCTCTAAAAACGAAGCTGATTAAGGCGCTGGTTGTTGCGCTTTTGATTTGTGCAATACCGAGTTCTAATACAGCAGATTATTTTATTGTGTACTCTTATCGTTATCATTCCATTTTTTTCACTACAGCTCTGACTATGTTATGTTCTGCCATTTGTTTTATTGATGATAAACAACATTCAACATATCTTGTTCACTTTGAAACCTTTCTAGTGTTTACTTAAGGATCTATGGACATGATAAGTTTACTTTAAATCGGGATGGCGATTTCTGATATCAAATTCACTGTATTGACGTTAAGATTAATGTGTTCTATTTAAAATTATTTAAAGTGTATGATGCATATATATTTATTTTTATTTAAAAAGCAAAACAAATAATTCTTCAAACCACCGATCTCTCCATTAAACACGTTACAAACATTTTTGTGTTTTCAATGTACATTGTAATAAGCATCTCCCTTTTAGTAGAAATCATTTGAAAATCTTGTAAAATATCATCTTTACCTTTTTCTTATGATATGTTTAATAAGCTGCACATAGTCTACTGTTGCAATATTAATAAAACAATATCATTCAGATTGCGCTACTTTTACCTGCTATATTATTATAATGTGGTAGACCTTTGTAAATAATCTGGGTTTCTTGTACAGAGTCTGGTTATTTTGGACGGAGTCTGTTTATCTTGTACATAGTCTGGTTATTTTGTAAGGAGTCTGGTTATTTTGTAAGGAGTCTGTTTATTTTGTATGGAGGCTGGTTATTTTGGACGGAGTCTGGTTGGTTTGTACGGAGTCTGTTTATTCTGTAAGGAGTCTGGTTATTTTGTAAGGAGTCTGTTTATTTTGTATGGTGTCTGGGTAACTTGGACGGAATCTGCTTATTTTGTACGGAGTCTGGTTATTTTGTACGTAGATTAGTTATTTTGTACGGAGTTGTTTTAACCGGTGCTGGGATATTTTGTATGGGGTGTAGTGTAGTATGGACCCTTATGGTTATCTATTGGGTGTTGTTGTTTTGTATGGGTTGTAGTTGGTAAGGAATGTAGTTGTTAATATAAATTGCTTTATTTGTACTACATGATGTTGTTGTTGTTTTGTACGAGGTGTTACATTTTTGTAAGGACTGTAGTTGTTAATACAGTTTTCGGCGGTACATATTTGCTTTTCTCCTTGTATCTTGCATTTATTGAAACATCGAGAGAATTCTTTAGACGAAGACAGACTAAGTAATATAAATACGAGGTAATTATCTTAGTACTTAATACTATGTTTTCATTTCAGTATTTGTCAAACAAAGCACAGGTTATTATATGACCTCCTTGACTTATTTGCACCTACGTTTGCAAGAAAAGTTTGCAGATACCAAAAGGGTAATCCGCATCCGTCAATCGAAGTAGAACAGATAACACAATGGCAAAAAAAAAGTACAAACGGAAAAAAACAACGATATACAAAACATACACATAAAACTAAAGATCGAGTAACACGAACCCCACTAAAAACTGAGGGTGAACTCAGGTGCTCCGGAAGGGTAAGCAGTTCTTGCTCCACTAGTGACAATATTCATGGTTCCTTGTTAATTAGGCATTCACTGGGTCCTTAGATTCACATATTATTTATTCCTGTTGATGTTCAAATTTGGCCAATTTATAAAACTGACTGAACCCTGTAGATATAGAAATACAATGTATGCTTGTTATGTAAGACGAATCATATACATATTGCCTCTCTGTTTTCATCTAACGTTCGTACATACCATTCCTACAAATGAATGTCTGCTGATTCGGTAGAATGTCCCACCACATGGTATCACGTGAAAAATAATTTGTCATAGCTCAATTTACTGAAGCATGCTTGGACTGGATGCCATCAATATATTTCGACCATTCAATAATCTGCCATTTTGAAATTGTCAATCAAAAACGTAGCGTTGCAAGGTCCATCGTAATACCAGATTTTGTCAGATACTTGTCTTACTCGATCTTTAGTTGAATGCGTATGTCTTGTAGTTAGTTGTTTGACCTTTTGTACTTTTTATTTTGGCCATTGTGTCGTCTGTTCTTCTTCAATATATGGATTCTAATTACCATTTTGATATTGTCAAACTCTAGAAGACTTGTATTTTGCAAGTATTTTTTTAAATTATATATACCACGTATCAAAGTTAGATAGTTTGTCAGCCTTCTGATGGTGATACAGTGAAATCTGTCTAAACCGAACCCTTAATAAGCCGAAATCCTGCAATAAACTGAACTTTAAATAAAGATCTAATATAGGAAATCTTTGTAAAGTTAACCTGTATAAAACGAACACCGTAAACAAAAGCTGGTCCCAATGAGGTTTGTCTTAGACATGCTTCACTGTATATGCAGTGTTGTTGTATATGCATCTAACTAGCGTGGGACATACCTGCTGTACATTGTGATTCCAATTTTATATTACAGACCAGTTAAGGTTAATCATAAATTGTATAGGAACGAACAGCACAAAGGAAAAACGAAAAAAAGACAAAATGGCAAACAATTATAAAAAACAAACACTACACAGAAAACTAAAGATTGGACAGCACGAACCACACGATGAACGTAGCTCTGGTGCTGCTTAGGTGGGATTGTGATCACGACAAAGGAAACATAAATGTTGTCATTTGTGACACAGATTTTCCGTAGCTGTTAACCAAGGCATCGTGTTGACAATAAGAAGAGTTTTGAAGATACGAAAGGGGTAATCAGTATCTATAATTCGCAGAAGAACAGACAACACAATGGCCAAAAATATTACAAAAGGACGAACAACGCTCTAAAACACATACATATAAAACTATGGATCGAGTAACGTGAACCCCACTTAAAATCTTGGATGAACTCGGGTGCTCCAGAAGGGTAAGCAGTTCCTGATCCACTAGTGACACCCGTCGTGTTAATCTAGTTACAAACCCGATGATAAGTCATGAATCGGGAAAGGGCCTTTAATGATACGGTATACTTGGTTCATAAAGGAAACCATGATAGGAATCAAGAAGAGTTTGAAATCCGAAAGCGTATATCGAAGACGAACAGACAACAAAATGACCAAAAGAAAAGTACACAATTACAAACAAAGATCTACAAAACATACACATAAAACTAAAGAATGAGTAACACGAACCCCAACATCTGTGGTGAACTCTTTATGCATGTGCTGCTGGAATGTTGCTATGCATAAATATATATTGCAGAATGAGAACATTGACATCATCTCTTTTGTCGTAAAATTTTTCGATTTCAGCATCATAAGAGTAAAGGAGCAGATAGTATCATATGAATACGTCCATTATAAATAGAAAAAAAGATGTTGTTCGTCAAAATCTCGAACATTCTGATGATGTCAGTATCAGAAAGCTTTTTGTCAGAATCGTATTTGTTTAACAAAATAAGATTTGCCCCTTCCTGAAACAATATTATTTGTGTCAATTTTTTCTCCCAAAGAGATGTGTGAAATTGAATAGAATCTCAAAAGCGCCACATTAAAATGAAATACGCAGTATATTATGTCGGAAATAACACGACTACCTAATTCGACTCGGAAGTCCGATTTCTTAAATACATGTATATACGTACATAGGTACATGTATCTCGTTAATACACACTATTGCTTATCATATAGAGATTGACATTTACACATGAACAAACATTACCTGATGAACGATACATGCAGTACTCCGTAAGTAGTAGAATTACATGTCTGAAGACCAGAAAACGATAAGTGAGAGTGGTAAACGTGATAGAATAGAGATTGACATTCACACAGGTACAAACATTCCCTGATGAACGATACATGCAGTACTCTGTAAGTAGTAGAATTACATATCTGAGGACCAGAAAACGATGAGTGAGAGTGGTAAACGTTATAGAATTCCAAAGAGGCAATTAAAATGAACAATCCAGACAAACTGGCAACATAGCGTACACAAGACACAGGACAAATAAACGTTAGAGAATACCAAAGGGACAATCAGAAATGGACAATCCACAGATACTGACAACATAGCGTACACAAGACGAAAACAGGCAAAGCAAAATAAAAACACAATATAATATGTGTTGTACACCTCTATGCGCAAACAAATACAAATAACGTAAATAAGACATGCGCCCTCCTTCAAAGAACGAGAAGTAGAGACGAACCGAACATCGTTATTATGAGGAACATCATTGTTGCTTAACGCCAAATGAGCAATTTGTCAGCTTTATCATGGCTTACAAATTACATTCAATGAAATTATTATCATAATGATGATGGTGTCCTCTTTGCACTAGACCAACACCCTTATATATATTTGTCAGTGCTAGCTCACAGATACAAAATTCCACAGGTAGACATGTTGCTCCACTTGGACAGATAATCATGATTCCGAGCCAACCAGTCTTTACACTTTCATTGTAAGCGGGAGAGTCACAAATTCTATTTTTTCTAGCCTTTGGTTTGACCAGACAGAGGCTCAAATCCACGAACTACCGCCATCGAGGCGGCCACTCTAGTCATGCTTTTGACTGCATGTATGTACATACCAATTATGTTTTGTCATAAAGCAAAGGGTAGCTGCATTGCCCTTTTTCCTTTCATTCTATTAAACTGGACATTGTAGACACGCGATTGTGAGTTATGATGATTAATGCCACATTCAATAGCAATTATATCGTGGAGGTCAGTTTTATCAATGGAGCAAAACCAGAGTACCCAGAGAAAACCACCGAACAGCCGCAAGTCACTCACAAATTATATCACATAATGTTGGATCGAGTACACCTAGCAATCAGCAGAATTCAAACTCACAACTTCAGTGGTGATAGGCGCTGATTGCACAAGTGGCTGTTAGTTCAAGTACCATACGACCGTGACGACCTACAGACATACAGGCTCCATACCTCTTCAGAGTGAAATAACAAAATTTGGCCATTGCAATTGATTTTGTTTTCTCCTAAATCGTATTTTTATTGTAATAGCATTCTTACATGTAACTATGTCTCTTCATAGTGATTTCTTTTGATTACTTTCCAATATCTGAACTAATTCCCCTCAAGGATTTTTTCCAAATGGAAGTACAAAGAAATGTAGTTATCTTTGGCTGTTCAAGGATACATAAAACATTCCATCTTTTAAAACAAATGTGTTCTACATTGCCTAATTGTTGAGCAATAAAATGAAAAACAAAAAATACCACACTGTAATTTTCCGAAAATGTTTCTTTTATATACTGTTGTTGCTAAGATTGGTGAATAACTGCTTAGTCATATTCCAACGTTTTCCTCAAAATTTAGCAGAAATAATTCAAATACTTAGATACAGTGAATACGACAGACAATGCATTATTATTGTTATTCGTTATCTCAAAGTCTTAATAGAATCTCATATAATGTTTGTTGCTATGGTTACCATATTGCTCCACCTAACCTTGTTTAAGAGCAGTGGATTATTTATTTTCAGATATGGCCGGTCTAAAGCTAGTTGTCGTTGGTGATAGTTCGGTTGGAAAAACATGTCTTTTGATATCATATACTGTAGGTGTATTCCCTAAAGAATATATACCAGAAACGTTAGATAATTACTCGATAAGGGTCTGGGTGGATGTCGATGAAGAGCCTGTTAAGTTAGTGTGTTGGGACACCACAGGGCAGGTAGATACAATGCATTCTGCTTTACTGTTTTGTTGTTTATTTTTTGGGGGAATATTTTCTTTCTATTGTAAATGGAAATGCTTATATATACCAAAGGGTCTTTCCCGGAGCCACAAGTCAAAGAAGTACAGACAATACAAAGTAGTATATGGGTAGAGTTCAATTAGCATTTGTGGGGATCGATGGGGATCTGACAATTGTGCATGACCGGGAGTGACGTCACCTGAAGTCACGTCACCGGAAGTGACGCCAGTCATGTACTCGGAATAGGCCCTGAGGGAACCGGAAGTGATCGCGTACGCATACGCAACCGGTACATTTTGTACTACTACTAGAGTAGTACAAAATGTGTTATTACGCATGACCGACAGGGATACCGAAAGTCACGTGACGCCGAAGGAGATTTCCTTGGATATGCGCATCCGCAACCGGAAGTTGCGCAATATCTACCCTAGAGGGGCCTTTTAATCGGAAGTTACGTTATGAAACGTCCCCCATAGTGACCAAAGGTCACGTGACCCCAAAGGGGTAGAATGGTGTGCGCATGCGCAACCGGAAGTTGTGCAATATTCGCCCTAGTGGGGCCTTTTCAAAGGAAGTTGGCTACAGGAAGTGACGCTATTTTCCCGCATTTTTTTCCTAGTATAGTAGTAGTACAAAATGGTGGTTGGAGTGTTCTCTACGACACCCTTTCCCTGGTTATCTACCCCTTTTATTTTCACATAATATTCAATAATGGTTTTCACGGTGTTTTCGGATATTTTGTGTAGTATTCCAAGGGTGGTAAATCAAATGAATGAAATGGTACATTTGATCCCCTAAGTCACCCAATATACTTTATTCATTCGTTTTTGCTATATTTTGTCGTAAATCTATAACGACGTTTTTTATTCCTTTCTCTAATTTTCTTGTTTATTCAACATCTTAATCACTATTTTGTGGGTCCCTCTAAGACAAGAAACGAAACAGAAACGAAACGAAACGGAACCTGGCGAAACGAAATGAAACGAAACGAAACGGAACCGGGCGAAACGAGACGAAACGAAACGAAATGGAAATCGAAATGAAACGAAACAAAACCGAAACATATCTAATACATTCCCATAGTTTAAAATTTGGCAAAGCTCCGTTGATGCCTGTCACTAGTATTAACGGTTTGGTGAACTGTGGACAGGGGAGTTCTTCATATCAAAGCAACAAGCCAAATGGATAATCCAGAAAATCCTAGGTCCAAAACAAAATGGTGATACAGAAATTACACAAATAGAGACGATAACATGACATAACTTCATTGTTCCAATCAAGGGCCCACAAAAGGCGAAGACATATTATAACGATCATGATTAGTGTGGGTGTATTGCCACTGGTTGCAATACTTGGAAAGACACCAGGGGATGGTGTTTCCCCGTGTCAGATCCAGAACTGCAAGCAATGTAAAGTTAACAATAAAATGAAATACTGACATGCATCATTTATAATTTCTCTTGATAAACTGACTTCTTATTTCCTATACAGTTGTGTTTTTTACAAGTCATTAAC
>MJUT01020580.1:77381-91535 GCA_002080005.1 Gigantidas platifrons | reverse complement strand
CGTCGGTTTATAGCGGAACTCAAGTCTTTTTGGCATGTACGTGTATGGTGATCGATAGTCTATTCACAGTCGCTTGAATTTCAATGATTTAAATAAAAAAAAAAGAGAAAACAAAATATAGTATAGATATAGTTATGAAATGCATTTCGTTACTGTCGCCATGGTGGAACTATTCCGCACTGAATGAAGAGATTTCTAATTTCGAATCCCCCCTTATGTTCGTACAAGCGAAATGGAACAGTCAAATATTGCTTTCTAAATTTCTCAAATGATTTAATTAATCGATTAATATTCATATGAAGTGCTAACCGCAAAATTTATGACTTTAAAGATACTTTGAAATATAATGTATCATACAGTGAGGAATAGTTCCACCATGGCGACTGTAACGAAGTCAGAGGCTGGACGTCAGTGAACAAATGGCCCATACGTTTGTTTAATGCTCAGAATGAAGGTTCTTACAATACGGATGTATAAAAAAAAACATGTCCAGTATAGAAAAATATCCACGAAGCGTATCACTTTGCGCCCGTTTAGGCCTAATTACGATTGTTTACATTTTGGCGCACAAATCCATTTCATAACTTCCCCTATATACATATATATACTATATTTTTTTTACTCTTTTTTTTATTTAAATCATTGAAATTCAAGCGACTGTTGTCTATTTAAACATCCCTTTTATCAAAAGAGGACACGAATATAAGTGTATGCATCTCTTTGGGCATGTGCGTGTGTGGTGAACACCGATCCCTGTTAGTATGAAAAGACATGGCTATAAATGAACAAGGGAGAATATATTTTTTTTAAATTTAATTGATGTTCTCCATTTCACAGTCACATTAGTGTCATTACTCATAACCTAAGATGAGAATTAAATGGCTCCTAGCCTGCAGTATAGTGGTGCTCTTTGCTGCTGTCAATAAACGCTGCATCTGTGTTTCTTTGTCGTTCTGGTGTTATTTATTGTATATTTTTCTGAACGTGTTCCGCTTAGTTTTTATAAACATTCCTTTCAAATTCAATCTCAACCTTTGACTCATCATTATGTAGATCAATATATTGGATAAGCACGCAACTACTGTCAATAGTTTGATCGTTTCGAAGAATATTCTAGCTGTATTCACGTCGTGGTCAGTTATTTCGAAAGATTCTCTATTTCTCAGAATAGCAAACAAAAAACTGAAGAACTTCCTGTCTGGTTGACCTCCGGATGAAATAACCTGAAATTCGATTTCATTTAAGGTCAACTCTATTTCTCGAAAAACAAGAATATATGAAATATTTCCAACAATCCTCGGCACTTCCGATATTAGAAATATCGTTAATAATATAAATACCATCACTATTGATTTCTTTTCGTTTCTAGCGAGTTGCTTACGAAATTTATTTGTGCAGATCTTGTAGGTAATATAGACACTTGCAGTCATCATTAAAAAACACAGAAAGATCAAAAGAGCGGAAGTCAACAGCGGTTGATGTTTGTGAAAATAACTTTCAAGATGGTTGTCATTATTGCTCATTAAACAAATATCAACATTTTCTAACTTCCCATTTTTAAAAGAATGAGCAATTAATACAGGAAAGTTGATGGCTATTGGGATAATAAAGCAAACAGAACAACAAACTAGCATCTTCTTAATCGTTAGACTTGTTCGTGTCCATAGCGGAAATTGCAATGCAGTGACCATTTGATTTCCTATGCATGTTGTCAGTAGAATTGACATATAATGGAAGCAATCACAAGACAGTTGCACGACATACACATACATGTCACAATATGGTGACATAAGCGTGAAGTACGTACCATTAAAAGGGTTCATGACGTTAGAAATATCCTTCAACTGGTTCAAAAAGAAAGGTTCGAATCCGAACGTGAACAGTGCCGTCAAGCCGTCTGCTAATGCTAAGCCTTGTAGTAGAATAGTAGCTGGAGACATAATTCTCTTTTGACATAGAACACAAAATATGAAAACATTGACAAACACTGCTAGGTAAGATATGATTGAACCAAAAACAAACCATTCTCCCATGTTATCGTTCCGTGAAAGCAAAATAATCGGTATGTTGTTCGATTTTTCCATGGCAACGTGATTTTTTATTTCCCTTGAATTCAAAGTATATTTTCACTATATTAAATGCTTTTTAAGTTGAAATGTCTCTGATGCTACTAATTTATATCCATGATGTTACTTGATGTCTATGATGTTAGGTACCCTCCGAAAAATAATTGTATTATTCATGTCTGCAGCATGTTTGTCTTTAAAAGTAGCATTTTAATTTTAAATTGATTTTTGTATATTCTCTAAAAGAACAGTCTTGCCATATTCTCAGAATAAACCATATACAATATAGACATTCTTAACGTTACCTGACAAGTCAGAGAAGATGGCAACTTTCACGTATTGATAGAAAGTAAAACATAATTATTATTCTTATATAAACTCCAGCGCAAACCGGAAGTGGCTGTGTCCGATTCAATGACTTAAAAATAAAACAAGCTGCCTTCGCTAAATATTCTTTGAATGAAACAAGTGCCTGTGACCTGTCGTTAGATTCTTCCAAGTTTATTGATATTGGTAGTCATGTAGGGGTCCCATTATATTGCACCATACATCGTTGATCACACTAGCGAAATATAGACTAGTTTTCTTACAACGGGTGCCACTAGTGGAGCAGGAACTGCTTATCCTTCCGGAGCACCTAAGTTCACCCCTGGTTTTTAGTGTTACTCGATCTTTAGTCTTATGTGTAATGTTTTGTAGATCGTTGTTTGTCCTTTTGTCCCCTTTCTGTTTGGCCATTACGTTGTCTGTTCATCTTTGATATACGTTGACCCTGATTTCCTCTTTGGGATCTTCAAACTCTTCTTATAATGTGAACTATATATATCACATATTTATTATTAGCCTAGAAGCTTAATGCTGAGTTGTATACGTTTGATATGTGGGTGGTCCATTTATATATCACATATTTATTGTTAGCCTAGAAGCTTAATGCTGAGTTGTATACGTTTGATATGTGGGTGGTCCCTTTATATATCACATATTTATTATTAGCCTAGAAGCTTAATCCTGGGTTTTACACGTTTGATATGTGGGTCGTCCATTTATATATCACATATTTATTATTAGCCTAGAATTAATGCTGAGTTTTATACGTTTGATATGTGGGTGGTCTATTTATATACCACATATTTATTATTAGCCTAGAAGCTTAATGCTGAGTTTTATGCGCTTGATATGTGGATGGTCCATTTATATATCACATATTTATTATTAGCCTAGAAGCTTAATGCTGAGTTTTATACGTTTGATATGTGGGTGGTCCATTTATATATCACATATTTATTATTAGCCTAGAAGCTTAATGCTAAGTTTTACACGTTTGATATGTGGGTGGTCCATTTATATATCACATATTTATTATTAGCCTAGAAGCTTAATGCTGAGTTTTATGCGCTTGATATGTGGGTGGTCCATTTATATATCACATATTTATTATTAGCCTAGAAGCTTAGTGCTGAGTTTTATACGTTTGATATGTGTGTGGTCCATTTCATGCATCCATAAATTTGTAGTCCCAGGTATGCTTTTTTAAAACTTATTTTAATATATACCTATGGCCATTTGAACTGCTAAATGTTTGGCTTTTGTTTTTAAGCCTAGGCTAACAGTTTTTGGCATTGAAACGCATGACATCAGTCGCTAGCCAATATTTCTATCCTTTTGGGGGTCGTTCTGTAGTTCACAAGACATTACACTTATAGTTTTGTAATATGTCATTGAACATTGTTTACCTTTATTCACCAGATAGGAGGCGCAAACACCGACTCTCCATGCTCTACAAGATACAGAACAAGATTGTAGATGTTGATGCCAGTGACATCTTGAGACCAAGCAACAGAAGAACTCGTGGTCAACAACTGTCTACAAATTCTCATTCTATCCACGTACCATCCATGAGTGGAATCTTCTTCCGTCTGGAGTGACAGAAAGCCCCACTATCGAGGCATTCTGGGGACAGACTGCACTATCCAACCATTACAGTGCAGTCTTCCAGAGGCAGTAGAGATGAAATAGATGTATATAGTTTTAATCTGTGAAATAGAGAAGTTTTATATGTAGATGGTACTCAAGCTGTTGTTTCACTCTACACACGCCACTCAAAGTTGTATTGCAATCTGAAAACTTAACAGATGGACAATTCACATTCCTAAAGGAATCATGTCCACCAGATGGAAGAAGAAGAAGAAGAAGAAGATTCATGCCCTGAGCTATTTTTAAACCCCTTTGTGTTAATGGCTCTAATTCAGAATGATTTTTGTGTTTTTTTTTATTTTTTATTTATTAAATATTGCAAATATATATATATATATATATTAAATACAAAGAATGATAAAGAGTCTACTGGAAAAGATGACTGTTTTTTAAATACATTACTTGCACTGTTTCGATTGTCATAAAGGTCAGAACTGTATATTATTAATTTAAACTACACTTGACATGAATTACGTCCCTTGAAAGGGACATAAACAAGCATGGTTTTTATTTATACTACTATCGTTTGTGATGTCTTGAACTAGAAGAAAACATGAAAATCAAAGTATTAAGCCGAAACCCAGATTATTATCTAAGAGAGACGAAAAGAGATATTCACAAAGGTCTGGATTATCCACTATATAATATGATGAAGGTGCTACCTTAAAAGCGAGCGAAGCAAATATATATATGTTTTTATAGCTAATGATCACATTGTGATATCATATGCTGGAAATGAAATGTCCCTTTACCAACTGTAGAGTAACAATATTGTTTAAATAAGAGAGTTCTGTATTTCATATGACCATAGACTATACAACATAATACAATATACAATTGTTTTTATACTTACAATTTGATGGTAAGGTACAATATCTCCATTTGTCAATAAAACATTTGTATCATGCTACATGAATCAGTTGTGGAGGATAAATCTCATTATTCTGTTCTTTGACATCTCTTTACTGAAAGACAATGATATTTATTTTTAAATTAAAATACAATATCACAGGACTAGATCCTATTCCTGGTGGTTTTGTATACTGAATGTGTAAATTATTGCATCGGATGATTGTAAAAAGGAAATCATATATTTCCATAAACATCTCTGAACAACATTTATATATATATTTATAGTAAATGAACATTTAAATATACAAATATACACAAAGGTCTTTATGATTATATGAGAAATTTAAATATAAAGTGCAATTGAAACACAAAAAATCCTTCAGATACAATTTATGTAGTTTTTATTAAATTACAATATAGCATTGTTTTTCTTTCAAAAAAAATCATGCAATAAAACAAAACAGTATTTAACAACACATTGAACACTGTCGACAGTCAATTTTTTGCAATAATTACAAATAACTTAAATTTTCAAACAATACATTGCAATGACTTTGATCCACATGTAAGAATTGTAGTTTAAAATTTCTTTTTTTGGACAAATTCCCTCTATTTCAAACATAAATCAAACTTTAGTAATTATAGTTGATTACACCTATTTTATTGAATAGTTTCCTTGGTAAAAATTGTAGTCTGGGTAGGATTTGAGCTGGCTCATTAACTTTAGGTGGAAAGTAACACAGTGTCCAAAAGAAGCAATTCCACAATGCTTTAGCATATGTACATTGATACAGGGCGACAATCTACTAACTAACTGTTGCTCAACACAGTCATTACAGACAAAAATGGGCACAATACAAAATAGAAAACTCCAAAAATTAAAGTATTTCATATTATCAAAACGACGATATTTTTTGCAAAGAGATTATATCCAACGTATAATTTTAGATTTTCACACACACAATTTTATTAGTTTTGAAATTACACCACTTGAAACTTAAGTATCGATTTTTTTCGTTACGGATGTCAGAATAATAATCTGATATGATTTCTGAGAAATCCCTTAATATGAAAATCCATTTTCAGTGCAAGAGTAGAAATTGGGGAGGTATTAAAGCTTGGTGAGATATTAAGTTCCTTGATAACAGCTGGTTGTTTGTTGCGACAACAGGCACATACATAAAATATTTAAAGATATAACGAACATTTATTTCTGAATAAACATCAAACATCATAATAAAAAATAAAACCTATTGAAATGAGTATTTATGATTTAAATTAACTCTTGAAGATGTCCAGTGAAACATGTCAAAAGTCCAAACGATTTGGTCACCAAGTTCCAACATTTTGCATTCTTCAAACTAGCTAAAGTTTTGTTACGGAAGTTAGAAATTTGTTGTAAATTCTGAATTTTTGCGTTGTTGTTTGTTGCAACAACAGGAATTTTTTAAGCTGACGAAAAATGCAATACAGAGTGAATCAAAATAATTGGAATTCGCATTTTAGAATCAGATAGCTTAATTTATGTACAATATTTCCTGAAATCACATCAAATAGCTCAAAATGTTCGTTCGGAGAACAATTGGTCCTCAATAACCATTTCACATCATGATTTCTGATTTAACAGTATATAATATTCATATATGTTACATTTTTTATTCACTCTGTGTGACATTTTGGTTATCCATAAACATAAATGCAAAAATAAAATGGTAGGTATATTTTTACACATACTATTTATTAATTGTTTGTTTTGTTACGGAGGTCAGAATACCTATCTATAGATTGCAATTGACGGATGTGTTACTAGTCATCAAAAACAAGACCAATCGATATCTGAATTCACTGTGCAAAATTTCAGAAATGCCAAACTGATTGAGTTTCAGATTATACAAACGAGGAACCCTCAGTTTGTGACGGACAGACAGATGGACGGACGGAGTGATTAGACTCCTAGACTGCTTTCGCATTCGGCGACCCAGGTAAAATATGACGAAGGAATTAAAAAAAATATGGTCAACGGACGGACAGACGGACTCCCAGTTGAAGTGGTGACACTGCTCAACAGTTTTTTTGGTGCAAATGTGCTTAATATTTATTCTTATGTGCAGTTATTAGATTTCTGTCATCCGTAACAATTGTGATTTATGAACTCCGTAACAACTTAAGAGATGAAAAAACGTGTGATATTGTGTTGAGAAATAAAATGTGTTCAACATATACTACTATAAGAATAAATTTTGAAATGATTTGTCTGTACTTTGATTGGAATGAAACACTAAATGTTATTTTGCATATTGAATTCATTTATATCTGTCATCCATAACGCCGCTTGTGTTGAGCATTGACTTTTACGGGGGGGGGGGGATTTTATCATTATTTTAAAATTTTGGATAGCAATTTCTTTTAAATTTCTGTTTTATTGTCACTTCGGAGCTAAAATGGTCAGCTGTGTTTTCTATCTGACTTCCGTAACATTTGACCAGTGTAATGCTTAAGGGTATAATTTCCCATTGCACCGCTATTGTGACGTCAATGACAATTCAATTGATTTCTGTGAACTTGGAAGTTGATATTGTCGTTAATACATTGATATGGGATCTTTCAGTCTTTCTACATACTTCTCAAATACTTGGCAATATATTTAACACTGACTTTTTTCTGTTTTACTATTTTTGCATTTTTGTTACAGATAAAAACTTTTCGTCCGCATATATCGGTGTTATACAAAACAATACACCGGGTAAAAAGTCCGACACTTCCGGTTATTTTCATTGTAAAAGTTCCGTTATAGATGTCAAATGTTACGGAGGTCAGAAAAAAGAACATTTTGAGAAACAAGGGTTGAGCTGAATTAATTGATTATTTTATTCTATTGCTTTAATGTTTTGAGAAAATAAGTGCCATTGATACTTGCCTTTCTTACATTTATGAAAATTTGCGTTATGGAGGTCAGAGTCTTAAATGTGACATTTCAATATATAAGGTTCCTTGACTCATATTTTTGTATTAGGCAAAATAACATTATAATGTGAGATGGAGACATATTCTTTGACCAAAGATAATTAATAAAACATCATATTACCTCCAGTTTCTTCGCAAATACGTTTTGTTATGATATCCACAATTTTAGTTACGGATGTTATATGGCATTTGGCGACACAATTTAAAATTCAATTCAAAGCAATTACCACTGTAAATCTTTCTTACGCCCTTTTTTGTCTCAGTATATATATTTTTTGACACTTTTTTACGAAAAAAACTTTAATGTTTTAATAAAAACGTTCTTTTAATGCACGTGCATTTTACTGTTATTTACTATGCGACACGGAAAAAAATCCATTTGTAAGCTCTTTTGCAGCAGAAGTAAGAAAAGCAGATTTCCAATAATGGACCCATCCTTTATTTTTGTTCAGCTACAGATTAAAGTAACATCGATCAAAACATAAAATCATATTATTTTAGTAAAATAAATGTGCAATTGGCAAACGACAATTAATGTTATTTTAATCAAAAAAGAGGGCCCATTTTTTAGAAAGAACGTTCAATGGATAAATCAGAAAATTCAGGGTGAACAGGTTTATGATCCATATTATTTTGTATGGAAAACAATTTAATTTCAGATTTATCGGCATTGCACCGTTTACAGACATGATTTGTTCCCACTTTCCTTTCTAATATTCGCTCTTTGCAGATGACACAGAAGTTAAAAGTAAGAGAAATAAATTTGCTTTAACTAAAATTTTCGAATACAGTCCATAACTTTATTGAAATGAAGATTTTCATGAAGAGGTGGTGCATTTGGAATATTTATGAACTCCATATTCAAACCTTTTAGTTGAGTTTTACTTTTATATTGAAGGCGTCGCTTCCTGTAACCAAAAACTAGACAGCTTTCATATTCAGGTGGAAATTCATAAGTTATACCAAGTTTTCTATATGCAAGATATAAATTGTCATATTGAGGATAATACTGCTTACATGTATTTTCCTTGGTAATGACATTTGTGGATGCTTCTTTCTGAGCTATATGATTATTATTTTGTGATGATGATGGCTCTTTATATGAGATGCTAGATGTAGTGTTTTGTGAAGGATTTCCCTAAACAATTTCAGCAGTATAGATTTTATTTTGTGATGAAGATGTGTCTTTATATGAGATGTTAGAAGTAGTGTTTTGTGAAGGATTTTCCTGAAAAAATTCAGTAGTATAAATTTTCTGATGTTCAGAAGTTACAATATGTGTCTTTTTATAATCCTTGGCTGGTGGTGAGAACATTTTTCTTTTAAGAATGTTTGTTGGTGTGGAATTTTGATTGCCACTCTGAATTTTATGACATGTATTTTTTTAACAGGAGTAAGCAAAATGTAAGAAGAGGTATTTGCTACTTTTACCAGTGGTTGAAAGTGGGCCCCAGATAACAACATTTGAGCTTCTGTATTGGTACTATCAGAACAAAAAGTAATTTTTCTGTAGCCATTTTTTGTTGGTTCTTTTGGAAACACTTTCTGAAGCCATATATTTATTTTAATGCTAAAGAGATTAGTGGCCGCTTCAATTTCAGCACATGTTGTCCATTCGTTTCCATACAGCATAGTTTGTGTATATGTTGGTAGTGTCACAGTATTGTTGTGAGCATTTTGAATTTTGTTTCTCCCATGTGGACCAATTTTGAATGATAACTAAGTGAACATATCATCTCCCTGTCAATTGATGCCATTGTAAAATTTCCATTAATTAAATAGCTCAATGAATGGAAAAAACAATTTCCATCACTAGGAACAGAAAAAAACATTGTATATTGTTCTATTAATGGATATTTTTGAAGATGATGGAAGAACTGAATTTTGAAGCTGAATGATTGCATGTTGTTTACTATTTTTTCTTGTAACTAGTGGGGAAAAACTGTTCACATCAAGTGACACTTTTTCAGTTATTGGTACATGTACTGATGAAAGAGAATTTGAAGTTTGAAGTACGATCCATATTTACAGGAGGAGTATTAGGATTACAACTTTTTGTTGTAGAAGTGTAGAATTGGTTGTTACTGTTTTTTTTTTTGTTTTTTTTTGCCTTTTCTGCGAGTTGTTTGATGTGATTGTAATCTGACTGACGGATGAGTTTTTCAGAATCAACAGTGTCAGTGATTAAGTTAGGTGAACAATGTGTTGTAACAATGCTTTTGGGTTGGATTTGCTGTTTTACTACATCAGCATAAGACAATGTACAATGATCTGAATCATTCAGTGAATGGGCATGATGACATTGATGTTGAAATTCAGAAGCACCAGATCTTTCAGTTTTATTTTCAATGATTATTGGGTCAGTAGGTGAGCAGTGGGAATAGCTGTGATCATTCTCAAAAATATTTATTTCTGGTTCATAAATTTCATTTTCTGCATACTCTAAATCTGTTTTGTAAAAGTAATCGTGATCATCAACACCAAATTTAACAACATTTGCATACGATCGACGATTGGAATATTGACCATTTCCCTGTACCCTTTCCGTAATTGAACTATTTGACGGAACTGTACAATGATAAATATGGCCACTCATTGCGAAAAATTGGATTTTGAAAACTACCTGAATAAAATACAATGAAATACTTCTGTCAAAGCTGCTCAACTTGTCAGACGATGTCAAAAC
This sequence comes from Gigantidas platifrons, assembly GCA_002080005.1. Classification (NCBI taxonomy): domain Eukaryota; kingdom Metazoa; phylum Mollusca; class Bivalvia; order Mytilida; family Modiolidae; genus Gigantidas; species Gigantidas platifrons. Next base: position 80,993 of record MJUT01020580.1, on the reverse strand, counting down.
AATGCAGACGACGTATATTTTGTCAGATGTCACACCTTCGGTAACAATCGGCCATTCTCGACTCAAGTTGGAATCCAATTACTTTAGAATCTGCACACAAATACACACAAACAATCTTTGGCTTTATTTATTTTTTATTTTTAAATATCAGGTACAAGTAAATGTTAACTGTAACTCCAATTCAATGTTTTCGGTAAGAAAAAACTTCAAGACCAGAATCCACGGTAATCCCCGGGTACCAATCGTAACTACTCGGCCATTCTCGCTACGCCAACAATAACGGTCGAGTAGTTACGATTGCCCCGGGTACCCAGAATCCCATAGTCTCGCCGTTGATGATATTTGGTGTTGAAGGTTCCAAGAGGAGATGACTGGGTTCTTAAAACCACCCATTTACCATAAAGAGCGAGCTCTGCTCGCTTATTAACCACACATCGAAGATGTAATGTAATCCCACTATTGTTTTACCAATCTAGTCAAACCAATGTCTATGAAATTGGTATTTATTGTTTCTCCGCTAAGCACGCAGCATTAACAAGTAAGGGCAAAGTGTGGTTGGCTCGCAATAAGAATAATAATAGTGTGTCCGACTCGAGTGGAGCGACATGTCGACCCTTTTGTTTGGTAGCACAGGGGCTTGAATCGGCATAGAGGTCACGCGGCCTATATACCATGTATACTAACAAGGGATACAAAGACCAACGTAGCCAAGCCATTACCAGTTCTCTTTCAGGCTTGAATAAAAAATATTAAAATATCACACATTCAAACAATCGTTGTTGTCATTCGCTAGCATATTGATTTATCTTTCCGACGAGACATAATTTTTCACAACTGCTTCACTCTAGAAGTCAGAGCACCCTTGCAAACTTGAAACTCTGCTCGGAAATAGGTCACCAACGTTTTGCTATGACGGACAGTCAACGCGTAAAACTCAAAGAGCATAGAGCACAATTGCGGACAATATCCGCATACATCCTGACTAGTAAATACCTATGAACGCCTTCGACTCAATTATCACCAGAACAGTTCCCATAGTGCAAACGAACAGCGGTAACTCACGTTTTTCAGTCCGGTACAAATCCTTTCAAATGTTGGATGCCATTGTTTAGGAGTACACAGCAGCAAATGCAATTTGTCATCTGATTGGTTAATATTTCTCACGACACGCCCACATTCTGTTAACGCTTGAAATATATGCTTTACATTTTTGTCAGTCAGAATTACGTTTAGAAGTAATTTTATATGATTATAATATACCTAAAAATCATTTACAATATTTTTTATATACATTTTGTATATGTTACGATTAAGTAAAAACACTTACCTTGTCGTGTGAAATATTAACCAATCAGATGACGGCTCTATATTCTTGGAATTTTAACGTTGACTGTACGTCATAGCAAAACGTTGGTGACCTATTTCCGAACAAAGTTTCAAGTTTGCAGGGGTGCTCTGACTTCTAGAGTGAAGCAGTTGTGAAAAATTATGTCTCGTCGGAAAGATAAATCAATATGCTAGCGAATGACACCAAAGATTGTTTGAATGTGTGATTTTTTAATCTTTTTTTTCAAGCCTGAAAGAGATCTGGCAGTCTTTCCGAAATGTGGCGGACCGTCGGTCCTGACCGGCAATGTTTAGTCCGGACCGGAAAAATATTATCCATGCCGGACCTGTTGACCAGCAATAATTTCCCCTAACTCCGGTATTTTGTTATCGTTAAAAATTGTTGTTTTTAATTTAGTTTTTATTTCAAAATATCTGTGAAAGTTCAACAGCAAACAAGTTCATACCTTTATGTACGGAATTCAGGCTTAAATAAATCGTAAACCAGTTTCAGAAACTGATATATCTGATAACCGCAATGTACAACAACGAGCAACAACGGACTTGCATGTATGACATGTTCCCGTCGGGAAATACCGATCAGCATGTTACTTTCCCGTATGTCTTTTTTTTAAATTTCTCCGGGAAACGGGAAATGGTAATCTTCATGCCCTGAATTGGGAGTGTTTTCTTTTTTGGAACCAGAACTTTTGTTTACAATTAAAAACTAAATAGGAAAATTTAACAGTTGTTTATATATTCAATCACACTTTTATTTGTAATAACTGACAAATACTCTAACATGAAATTCCCCAAGACGAAAATGTTTGAGTACCTCCTAAATGGACATATTTAGTATTCCGATTTATTCGTAAAACAATATATTTTAAGTGCCTTTTTAAGTACAATTACAAGTATGTTATTGTATTAAATCATGTTAGTCACATTGTGATCAGGCAATAAATCCATATACTAGCTATAGTATGTCTTTTAATTTAAGTAGGGTATTTCTTCCTGTTGACGTTTGTGGTCCGGTTTCGATAACGTCATAAAAAAGAGTTTGCAGATACCAAGGGGGTAATCAGAATACATTAATCGAAGAACAGACAACACAATGGCCAAACGAAAAAGTACAAAAGAATAACCAACAAATCTACAAAACATACATATAAAACAAACGATATAGTAACATAAAGTTAATTTCTATCTTCTTGAAAGATGTATGAAAAGGCGCCAACAGTTAATAAGGCGGGAGTCCTATAGGAGACAGGGACTGGCTATCTTTCACGAACACCTGGGAACCAGTGTTGTGTGGGGTCTGTGTTTCTCATCTTTGTAGTTGTTTGTGTTGTGTTGAATTCAGTTGTGTGGGTGTGTTTATTTCTTTTATTTTATTTTTATCTTTATTTTTTATTTATTTATTTTTTATCTATTTTTGTTAATGTTTTTTTTCTTTTTACTTTCTATTCGTCTAACGTCTCGTGTCTAGTGTGCCTAATGTTGCTATTTTCTCACTAAAAAGATAAGCCATTTCCTATTGTTAGGGATGGAAGATTTTCTTGTCTGTAACCATCTATGTATATAATGTTATCATGTTGTTGCTAATATTAATTTAAGCTCAGAATGTATTAATTAAACTTATAGTGTAATGGCATTGCATTTGGGTATTAACATATTATACAAATGTCCCCGTTACTTATCATATAAAATAACACGAAAAAGTACTTTTTAACTTGAAATGTCTCTGATGTTACTAATTTATATCCATGATGTTACTTGATGTCTATGATGTTAGGTACCCTCCGAAAAATAATTTTATTATTGATGTCTGCAGCATGTTTGTCTTTAAAAGTGGCATTTCAATTTTAAATTGATTTTTTGTATATTCTCTAAAAGAACAGTCTTGTCATATTCTCAGAATAAACCATATACAATATAGACATTCTTAACGTTACCTGACAAGTCAGAGAAGATGGCAACTTTCACGTATTGATAGAAAGTAAAACATAATTATTATTATTATATACATATTTTTTAATCACTCTACAGATATAAGGAGCTAATTTTTTTAATTGATTTGTAAATTTATATTTCTCTATTTTCAAAGCTTGGTAACATCAGTGACATAAACTGGTTCATGCCCTGATTCCACCATGAATTTAAATCAGCTTATATTTATTCAAGTATTTGATATTCACTGAATAAAGAATATGAGACATCAATTTTTTTGGGTATATATATATATTATATTTATTTATTTAGAAAGCTACCCCTTTACAACGGGGG
>MJUT01020580.1:52065-76888 GCA_002080005.1 Gigantidas platifrons | reverse complement strand
AACATAATTATACAGTCAATCACTGATGGAGATAATTTTTTAAGAATTTAATATGTACTGGTCTCTTGTATATACCAGATTCTTCAAGTATTTCTTGATTTTTATATCAAATATTTTACCTATATTTTACTTGAAATAACAGCATGCGATATAACACATCATTTATTGGTAAACAGTTGAAACTCTTCCATGTATTGATAACGACCCAGTCGGTACATGCATAATATTACATAATAACACAAGATCTTTTGAGCTTTTCAAAGCGTATTAATAGAAAAATACAAAAACAAAAAAGCAAAATTAAAGTTAAGACAGGCATAAAAAAACACATGGTGAAAACAAACATATACACAAATGTTAATAAAATCAGTCAAAGGCCAGAACACATGGAGCAAGAGCCTTTATAAGTTGAGACTTTCGAGACATAGAAGCTAGATATAAAGTATAGAAATAAGTCATTTTGTCATATTACAACACATGGAAATATATACAAAATGTATATATATAGGATTATGCAAACAAAGCTTTCTAATTTCTGGACCATCACACTCAGCAATCGCCCCTCTATGCTCTGACTGTAGGAGGCACAGGAACCTACAGTCAGTGGAGGAAGCCGAAGAGAACCACAGACCCTGGGCAAGCAAATGGTAATATTTATCACTTGCATATAACGTACCTGTGGCAACGTAATTTTCACGTAAGAAATGGACCTGCTAGCTGGGTAATTACTTTTGTCTAATGTTTGAGACGGATTCGACTTCTCTAGATTTGTAGTCTCCTGTTATGAATCTCGCTGCCTGTCGCACAGGCACTTGTGATCCTTTCGCTGACCCTATTATATCGTTACACTCCCGAGATATTTCTCTTTTCGACTGCCACATTTAAATATACCTACAGGACCACCCCCACCCCCCTCAGACGAATTAGACAAGAATATTTTACTTTACATTTGAGAGGAGATGATCACGATGACATTGTTACACATGGGCGGTCTAGAGAATTCCGAATTGATATGAAAAATCCAGCGCAAACCGGAAGTGGCTGTATCCGATTCAATGACTTAAAAAATAAAACAAGCTACTTCGCTAAATATTTTTTGAATGAAACAAGTGCCTGTGGCCTGTCGTTAGATTCTTCCAAGTTTATTGATATTGGTAGTCATGTAGGGGTCCCATTATATTCCACCATACATCGTTGATCGTACTAGCGAAATATAGACTAGTTTTCTTACAACGGGTGCCACTAGTGGAGCAGGAACTGCTTATCTTTCCGGAGCACCTAAGTTCACCCCTGGTTTTTAGTGTTACTCGATCTTTAGTCTTATGTGTAATGTTTTTTATATCGTTGTTTGTCCTTTTGTCCCCTTTTTTTTGGCCATTGCGTTGTCTGTTCATCTTTGATATACGGTTGACCCTGATTTCCTCTTTGGTATCTTCAAACTCTTCTTACAATGTGAACTATATATATCACATATTTATTATTAGCCTAGAAGCTTAATGCTGAGTTGTATACGTTTGATATGTGGGTGGTCCATTTATATACCACATAGTTATTGCTAACCTAGAAGTTTAATGCTGAGGTTTACACGTTTGATATGTGGGTGGTCCATTTATATATCAAATATTTATTATTAGCCTAGAAGCTTAATGCTGAGTTTTATACGTTTGATATGTGGGTGGTCCATTTCATACATCCATAAATTTGTAGTCCCAGGTATGCTTTTTTAAAACTTATTTTAATATGTACCTATGGCCATTAGAACTGCTAATTGTTTGGCTTTTGTTTTTAAGCCTAGGCTAAAAGTTTTTGGCATTGAAGCGCATGACCTCAGTCGCTAGCCAATATTTCTATCCTTTTGGGGGTCGTTCTGTAGTTCACAAGACATTACACTTATAGTTTTGTAATATGTCATGAACATTGTTTACCTTTATTCACCAGATAGGAGGCGCATACACCGACTCTCCATGCTCTACAAGATACAGAACAAGATTGTAGATGTTGATGCCAGTGACATCTTGAGACCAAGCGACAGAAGAACTCGTGGTCAACAACTGTCTACAAATTATCATTCTATCCACGTACCATCCATGAGTGGAATCTTCTTCCGTCTGAAGAGACAGAAAGACCCACTATCGAGGCATTCTGGGGACAGACTGCACTATCCAACCATTACACTGCAGTCTTCCAGAGGCAGTAGAGAGGAAATAGATGTATATAGTTTTAATCTGTAAGATAGAGAAGTTTTATATATAGATGGTACTCAAGATGTTGTTTCACTCTACACACGCCACTCAAAGTTTTATTGCAATCTGAAAACTTAACAGATGGACAATTCACATTCCTAAAAGAATCATGTCCACCAGATGGAAGAAGAAGAAGAAGAAGAAGATTCATGCCATGATCTATTTGTAAACCCCTTTGTGTTAATGGCTCTAATTCAGAATGAGCTTTGTGGTTTATTTTTTATTTTTTTATTTATTAAATATTGCAAATATATATATATATATTTTTAAATACAAAGAATGATAAACATTCTACTGGAAAAGATGACTGTTTATTAAATACATTACTTGCACTGTTTCGATTGTCATACAGGTCGGAACTGTATATTATTAATTTAAACTACTCTTGACATGAATTACGTCCCTTGAATGGGACATAAAAAGTATGGTTTTCATTTATACTACTATCGTTTGTGATGTCTTGAACTAGAAGAAAACATGAAAATCAAATTATTAAGTCGAAATCCAGATGATTATCTAAGAGAGACGAAAAGAGATATTCACAAAGGTTTGGATTATCCACTATATAATATGATGAAGGTGCTACCTTAAAAGCTAGTGAAGCAAATATATATATATTTTTTATAGCTAATGATCACATTGTGATATCATATGCTGGAAATGAAATGTCCCTTTACCAACTGTAGGGTAACAATATTCTTTAAATAAGAGAGTTCTGTATTTCATATGACCATAGACTATACAACATAATACAATATACAATTGTCTTTATACTTACAATTTGATGGTAAGGTACAATATACCCATTTGTTAATAAAATATTTGTATCATGCTACATGAATCAGTTGTGGAGGATAATTATCATTAATCTGTTCTTTGACATCTCTTTACTGAAAGACTATGATATTTATTTTTTAAATTAAAATACAATATGACAGGACTAGATCCTATTCCTGGTGGTTTTGTATACTGAATGTGTAAATTATTGCATCGGTTGATTGTAAAAAGGAAATCATATATTTCCATAAACATCTCTGAACAACATTTTTATATATATATATAGTAAATGAACATTTAAATATACAAATATACACAGAGGTCTTTATGATTATATGAGAAATTTAACCCTAAAGTGCAATTGAAACACAAAAAATCCTTCATATACAATTTATGTAGTTTCTATTAAATTACAATATAGCATTGTCTTTCTTTAAAAAAAATCATGCAATAAAACAAAACAGTATTTAACAACACATTGAACACTGTCGACAGTCAATTTTTTGCAATAATTACAAATAACTTAAATTTTCAAACAATACATTGCAATGACCTTGGTCAACATGTAAGAATTGTAGTTTAAAATTTATTTTTTTGGACAAATTCCCTCTATTTCAAACATAAATCAAACTTTAGTAATTATAGTTGATTACACCTATTTTATTGAATAGTTTTCTTGGTAAAAAATGTTAGTAGTCTGGGTAAGATTTGATCAGGCTCATTAACTTTTTATGGAAAAGTAACACAGTGTCCAAAAGAAGCAATTCCACCATGCTTTAGCATATGTACATTGATACAGGGCGACAATCTACTAACTAACTGTTCCTCAACACAGTCATTCCAGAAAAAAATGGGCACAATAAAAAATATAAAACTCCAAAATTAAAGTATTTCATATTATCAAAACGACGATATTTTTTGCAAAGAGAATATATCCAACGTTTAATTTTAGATTTTCACACACACAATTTTATTAGTTTTGAAATTACACCACTTGAAACTTAAGTATCGATTTTTTTCCTTACGGATGTCAGAATAATAATCTGATCGATTTCTCAGAAATCCCTTAATATGAAAATCCATTTTCAGTGCAAGAGTAGAAATGGGGGAGGTATTAAAGCTTGGTGAGATATTAAGTTCATTGATAACAGCTGGTTGTTTGTTGCGACAACAGGCACATACATAAAATATTTAAGGATATAACCCTATTGAGAAGAGTATTTATTATTTAAACTAACTCTTGAAGATGTCAAGTGAAACATGTCAAAAGTCCAAACGATTTGGTCACCAAGTTCCAAAATTTTGCATTCTTCAAACTAGCTAAAGTTTTGTTACGGAAGTTAGAAATTTGTTGTAAATTCAGAATTTTTCCGATGTTGTTTGTTGCGACAACAGGATTTTTTGAAGCTGACGAAAAATGCAATACAGAGTGAATCAAAATAATTGGAATTCGCATTTTAGAACCCGATAGCTTAATTAATGTACAATATTTCCTGAAATCACATCAATTAGTTCACAATTTTCGTTCGGAGAACAATTGGTCCTCAATAACCATTTCACATCATGATTTCTGATTTAACAGTATATAATAATCATATATGTTACATTTTTTATTCACTCTGTGTGACATTTTGGATATCCATAAACATAAATGCAAAAATATAATGGTAGATATATTTTTACACATACTATTTATTAATTGTTTGTTTTGTTACGGAGGTCAGAATATCTATCTATAGATTGCAATTGACGGATGTGTTACTAGTAATCAGAAACAAGACCAATCGATATCTGAATTCACTGTGCAAAATTTCAGAAATGCCAAACTTAAGCTGATTGAGTTTCAGATTATACAAACGAGGAACCCTCAGTTTGTGAAGGACAGACAGATGGACGAACGGAGTGATCAGACTCCTAGACTGCTTTCGCATTCGGCGACCCAGGTAAAATATGACGAAGAAAATTTAAAAAAATATGATCAACGGACGGACAGACGGACTCCCAGTTGAAGTGGTGTCACTGCTCAAAAGTATTTTTTGGTGCAAATATGCTTAATATTTATTCTTATGTGCAGTTATTAGATTTCTGTCATCCGTAACAATTGTGATTTATGAACTCCGTAACGACTTAAGAGTATGAAAAAAACGTATTTGAAATGTGATATTGTGTTGAGAAATAAAATGTATTCAACATATACTACTATAAGAATACATTTTGAAATGATTTGTCTGTATTTTGATTGGTATGAAACACTAAATGTTATTTTGCATATTGAATTCATTTATATCTGACATCCATAACGCCGCTTGTGTTGAGCATTAATCTTTAAACAATGTAAAAATTTACTTTTACGGGGGGGATTTTATCATTATTTAAAAATTTTGGATAGCAATTTCTTTTAAATTTATTTTGTTATTGTCACTTCGGAGCTAAAATGGTCAGCTGTGTTTTCTATCTGACTTCCGTAACATTTGACCAGTGTAATGTTTACGGGTATAATTTCCCATTGCACCGCTATTGTGACGTCAATGACAATTCAATTGATTTCTGTGAACTTGGAAGTTGATATTGTCGTTAAAACATTGATATGGGATCTTTCAGTCTTTCTACATATTTCTCAAATACTTGGCAATATATTTAACACTTACTTTTTTCTGTTTTACTATTTTTGCATTTTTGTTACAGCTAAAAACTTTTCGTCCGCATATATCGATGTTATACAAAACAAAACACCGGGTAAAAAGTCCGACACTTCCGGTTATTTTCATTGTAAAAGTTCCGTTATAGATGTCAAATGTTACGGAGGTAAGAAAAACGGAACATTTTGAGAAATAATTGCTGGAAAAACAAGGGTCGAGCTGAATTAATTGATTATTTTATTATATTGCTTTAATGTTTTGAGAAAATAAGTGCCATTGATACTTGCCTTTCTTACATTTATCAAAATTTGCGCTATGGAGGTCAGAGTCTTTAATGTAACATTTCAATATATAAGGTTTCTTGACTCATATTATTTGACCAAAGATAATTAATTAAACATCATATTACCTCCAGTTTCTTCGCAAATACGTTTTCTTACGATATCCACAATTTTAGTTTTGGATGTTATATGGCATTTGGCGACACATTTTAAAATTCAATTCAAAGCAATTATCACTGTAAATCTTTTTGTACGCCCTTTTTGTTTCAATATATATATTTTTTGACACTTTTTTACGAAAAAAAATTTAATGTTTTAATATAAACGTTCTTTTAATGCACGTGCATTTTACTGTTATTTACTATGCGACACGGAAAAAATCAATTTGTAAGCTCTTTTGCAGCAGCAGCAAGAAGAGCAGATTTCCAATAATGGACCCATTCTTTATTTTTTTTTTCAACTACAGATTAAAGTAACATCGATCAAAACATAAAATCATATTATTTTAGTAAAATAAATGTGCAATTGGCAAATGAAAATTAATGTTATTTTAATCAAAAAAGAGGGCCCATTTTTTAGAAAGAACGTTCAATGGATAAATCAGAAAATTCAGGGTGAACAGGTTTATGATCCATATTATTTTGTATGGAAAACAATTTAATTTCAGATTTATCGGCATTGCACCGTTTACAGACATGATTTGTTCCCACTTTCATTTCTAATCTTCGCTCTTTGCAGATGACACAGAAGTTAAAAGTAAGAGACATAAATTTGCTTTAACTCAAATTTTCGAATACAGTCCATAACTTTATTGAAATGAAGATTTTCATGAAGAGGTGGTGCATTTGGAATATTTATGAACTCCATATTCAAACCTTTTAGATGAGTTTTACTTTTATATTGAAGGCGTCGCTTCCTGTAACCAAAAGCTAGACAGTTTTCATATTCAGGTGGAAATTCATAAGTTATACCAAGTTTTCTACATGCAAGATATAAATCGTCATATTGAGGATAGTACTGCTTACATGTATTTTCCTTCGTAATGACATTTGTGGATGGTTCTTTCTGAGCTATATGATTATTATTTTGTAATGATGATGGCTCTTTATATGAGATGTTAGATGTAGTGTTTTGTGAAGGATTGCCCTTAAAAATTTCAGCAGTATAGATTTTATTTTGTGATGAAGATGGGTCTTTATATGAAATGTTAGAAGTAGTGTTTTGTGAAGGATTTTCCTGACGAATTTCAGTAGTATACATTTTCTGATATTCAGAAGTTAAAATATGTCTCTTTTTAGAATCTTTGGCTGGTGGTGAGAACATTTTTCTTTTAAGAATGTCTGTTGGTGTGGAATTTTGATTGCCACTCTGAATTTTATGACAAGTATTTTTTTTAACAGGAGTAAGCAAAATGTAAGAAGAGGTATTTGCTACTTTTTTCATTGGTTGAAAGTGGGCCCCAGATAACAACATGTGAACTTCTGCATTGGTACTATCGGAACAAAAAGTAATTTTTCTGTAGCCATTTTTTGTTGGTTCTTTTGGAAACACTTCCTGAACCATATATTTATTTTAATACTAAAGAGATTAGTGGCCGCTTCAATTTCAGCACATGTTGCCCATTCGTTTCCATACAGCATAGTTTGTGTATATTTTGGTAGTGTCACAGTATTGTTGTGAGCATTTGGGTTTTTTTCCTCCCATGTGGACCAATTTTGAATGATAAGTAAGTGAACATATCATCTCCCTGTAAATTGATGCCAATGTAAAATGTCCATTAATTAAATAGCTCAATGAATGGAAAAAACAATTTCCATCACTAGGAACAGAAAAAAAACATTGTGTATTGTTCTATCAATGGATATTTTTGAAGATGATGGAGGAACTGAATTTTGAAGCTGAATGATTGCATGTTGTTTACTATTTTTTCTTGTAACTAGTGGGGAAAAACTTTTCACATCAAGTGACACCTTTTCAGTTATTGGTACATGTACTGATGAAAGAGAATTTGAAGTTGTACAATCCATATTTACAGGGCGAGTATTAGGATTACAACTTTTTGTCGTAGAAGTGTAGTACTGTAGAATTGGTTGTTACTGTTGTTTTGCCTTTTCTGTGAGTTGTTTGATGTGATTGTAATCTGACTGACGGATGAGTTTTTCAGAATCAACAGTGTCAGTGATTAAGTTAGGTGAGCAATGTGTTGTAACAATGCTTTTGGGTTGGATTTGCTGTTTTACTACATCAGCATAATACAATGTACAATGATCTGAATCATTCTGTGAATGGGCATGATGACATTGATGTTGAAAGTCAGAAGCACCAGATCTTTCAGTTTTATTTTCAATGATTATTGGGTCAGTAGGTGAGCAGTGGGAATAGCTGTGATCATTCTCAAAAATATTAATTTCTGGTTCATAAATTTCATTTTCTGCATACTCTAAACCTGTTTTGTAAAAGTAATCGTGATCATCAACACAAATTTAACAACATGTGCATACGATCGACGATTGGAATATTGACCATTTCCCTGTACCCTTTCCGTAATTGGACTATTTGACGGAACTTTACACTGATAAATATGGTCACTCATTGCGAAAAATTGGATTTTGAAAACAACCTGAAGAAAATATAATGACATACTTCTGTCAAAGCTGCTCCACTTGTCAGACGATGTCAAAACAATGCACACGACGTATATTTTGTCAAAGGTCACACCTTCGGTAACAATCGGCCATTCTCGACTCAAGTTGGAATCCAATTACTTTAGAATCTGCACACAAATACACACAATAAAATCTTTGGCTTTATTTATTTTTTTATTTTTAAATATCAGGTACAAGTAAATGTTAACTGTAACTCGAATTCAACGTTTTCGGTCAAAAAAACCTCAAGACCAGAATCCCCCGTAATCCCCGGGTACCAATCGTAACTACTCGGCCATTCTCGCTACGCCAACAATAACGGTCGAGTAGTTACGATTGCCCCGGGTACCCAGAATCCCATAGTCTCGCCGTTGATGAGATTTGGTGTTGAAGGTTCCAAAAGGAGATGACTGGGTTCTTAAAACCACCCATTTACCATAAAGAGCGAGCTCTGCTCGCTTATTAACCACACATCGGTGATGTAATGTAATCCCATTATTGTTTTACCAGTCGTCCCAGTGGCAGTATTCAGTAATGGGTAGCGTGCGGTAGATCTAGTCAAACCAAAGTCTATAAAATTGGTATTTATTGTTTATCCGCTAAGCACGCAGCATTAACAAGCAATGGCAAAGTGTGGTTGGCTCGCAATAAGAATAATAATATTGTGTCCGACTCGAGTGGAGCAACATGTCGACCCTGTTGCTTGGAAGCACAGGGGCTTCAATCGGCATAGAGGTCACGCGGCCTATATACCATGTATACTAACAAGGGATGCAACGACCAACGTAGCCAAGCCACTACCAGTTCTCTTTCAGGCTTGAAAACAATATTAAAATATCATACATTCAAACAATCTTTGTTGTCATTCGCTAGCATATTGATTTATCTTTCCCACGAGACATAATTTTTCACAACTGCTTCAATCTAGAAGTCAGAGCACCCTTGCAAACCTGAAACTTTGCTCGGAAATGGGCCACCAACGTTTTGCTATGACGGACAGTCAACGGTAAAACTCCAAGAGTATAGAGCACAATTGCGGACAATATCCGCATACATCCTGACTCGTAAATACCTATGAACGCATTCGACTCAACTATCACCAGAACAGTTCCCATAGTGCAAACGAACAGGTGTAACACACGTTTTTCAGTTCGGTACAAATCCTTTCAAATGTTGGATGCCATTGTTTAGGAGTACACAGCAGCAAATGAAATATGTCATCTGATTGGTTAATATTTCTCACGACACGCCCACATTATGTTAACGCTTGAAATATATGCTTTAAATTTTTGTCAGTGAGAATTACGCTTAGAAGTAATTTTATATGATTATAATATACCTAAAAATAATTTACAATATTTTGTATATATATGTTACGAATAAGTAAAAACACTTACCGTGTCATGTGAAATATTAACCAATCAGATGACGGCTCTATATTCTTGGAGTCTTAACGTTGACTGTACGTCATAGCAAAACGTTGGTGACCTATTTCCGAGCAAAGTTTAAAGTTAGCAGGGGTGCTCTGACTTCTAGAGTGAAGCAGTTGTGAAAAATTATGTCTCGTCGGAAAGATAAATCAATATGCTAGCGAATGACAACAAAGATTGTTGGAATGTGTGATTTTTTAATATTTTTTTTCAAGCCTGAAAAAGAACTGGCAGTCTTTCCGAAATGTGGCGGACTGTCGGTCCTGACCGGCAAAATATTATCCATGCCGGACATGTTGACCAGCAATAATTTCCCCTAACTCGGTATTTTGTTATCGTTACAAATTGTTGTTTTTAATTTAGTTTTTATTTCAAAATATCTGTGAAAGTTCAACAGCAAACAACATCGATATCTGGTACCTTGTGTACATACAAGTTCATACCTTTATGTACGGAATTCAGGCGTAAATAAATCGTAAACCAGTTTCAGAAACTGATATATCTGATAACCGCAAAGTACAACAACGAGCAACAACGGACTTGCATGTATAACATGTTCCCGTCGGGAAATACCGATCAGCATGTTACTTTCCCGTATGTCTTTTTTTTTTATTTCCCCGGGAAACGGGAAATGGTAATCTTCATCCCCTGAATTGGGAGTGTTTTCTTTTTTGGATCCAGAACTTTTGCTTACAATTAAAAACTAAATATGAAAAGTTAACAGTTGTTTATATAACAGAAAATGACAGCACCGTTCGTTATTTCAATAAAGTGAGATACTTATTTGGAATGAGTATAATATAACCATCTGACATTACCCAGAACCGAGAGGTTATTTTACTTAAAATCACTTCTTCATAGTGGATTGGGAAACAAGTGATGGCACTTTCCACTTTGGGAAGTGCAAGAGCAGTCTTTGTAGTGGAATTAGTCTACTCTTTTTCTAGATGTCTTTCATCACAGCATTGATCTCCCCTTACACAAACCAGCCTTTTATTGTCCCCATCCAACGACTAGCATCGTTTCCAGATATCACCGTAGCCAATGATGTCAAGGTTGTCGAAAAGGTTATAACAAGTAAATTCAGGTTGCATTTGATAGCACCTGTACCAAAATTAACTTGAAGAGCACCCAACCTCCATGATACTAGTGAAAGAATGAATATTAGTGTTATTGATCAAAACAATTAACCTAAAACTGTCTGATGTACTTTTTTTCATTAAAAAAATGTCAAAAAATGTTTGGGCCACCATTATGCCATTTGGGCCAGTGACTAATTTTTTACTGGCCCAAAATTGCAGACTCTGTATTACGATTACTCCTCTTTCAATTGACAAGATGAAGCGACAAATCTGATTGGTTTATCCTCCATTCAAGATGCGGGACACATTTGTATTTACGTTTTCACAGTGAAGGATAAAAACATGTTCCTTCATTAGATATTTTGAGGTAGCTCAGCCAGGTAAAACAAAATTTGTCATATTTATCGGTCCGGCAAGTTTTGGTTCGGTCAGGCAAGTTTGTTTGCTTGCCGGACCAAATGTCGGGCAAGGGTTTTCAACTTTCGGAAAGACTGAACTGGTAGTGGCTTGGCTACGTTGGGCGTTGCATCTCTTGATAGTATATATGGTATATATGCCGCGTGACCTCTATGAAACCGATTCAAGCACCTGTGTTTGGTAGCAGGTCAAATTGGACCCATGTTATATATATAATTATAAAATTAAATGGTAATACAGATATCTGACTTTGTTCTTTCTCCTTAATGATACGTGCTTGTTGGAGAAGCAAAAATACCAGTCTTTGGTTTAACATATATCATATCGTCTTGAAAAATGATACTCTGTTTGTTCCCAGTGCCAGTGTCCAAAGTCCGCGTCCCGGGTGTCATTCAGTGGTTCTTAGTGGCCAATTTGACGTACCCTATGTCTATAAACCATTGGCTATGCCTATGATGAATTTTCGTGAATGTTTTAAAGTGAATTTTTAACTAAGGTTGTAGGCAGAATTTGTGAATTTCTGGTATATAAAGGAATTTGATTTGTGTTTACTATGTTTAATAGACAATATAGAGAATAATTATCAATATATAGTAAAGATAATTATATAATTGTCGCCAATCACGTTTTATAAATCCTTCAAATTACTAATCAATTATGTCAGAAATTAATCATTAATTTATTTCATCCATAAAAGAGAACCCGTTCATCAAGAAAAATTAAATTATACATGAATCTTTCAGCAAAAAATAAGAATTCATATTAATACATAATTTTGTAATCAATTTGAAATATGTGGCCAATTTGACTTTAATTTTGAGGCCGTTTTGACTTGGGACCGATTTGACTGGAAATCCTGTTGCTTCAGTGAGCTAGAACTATTAAAATCCAACTCAGTGTGATGGTCTAGTACAAAGTGGATCTCATCATGATCTTATTGAAAATTAACTTTATCACCAAGATATAGCTGAAAAATTGCTGAGTTGCCGTTCAAGTGAGTGAGTGATTGTTGCTTAATGTCAATTCAGCAATTTTTCAGCTATATCATAGCGACGACAAGTTAATGTTTTGGGGGATGTCTACCATGCACAATACATATTTTAGGTAGTTGTAATAAAGGATAGAAGAGTTTCCTTTCTGTTAAATAAGCAAACGACAAATATAATGGGACATCATGGTCGTGATCGTATGGTAATTGGTGCCTATCACAACTCAAGTTGTAGGTTCGAGTCCCGTTCAAGCAAGGTGTACTCGATACAATATTATGTGATAAAGTTTGTCAATGACTTCTCCCAGTTCTGGCAGGTTGGTGGTTTTCATCGGGTACTCCAGTTTCCTTCATCAATAAAACTCACCGCCACGATACAACTGAAATATTGTTGTTGGTGGCATTAAACACCATAAACCCATAACTCAAATATATATTTGTACTCACTACTACCAGATTTTTACACTTACATAATTAACATAGAGACCTAATGAATAACTTTTTTAATAATGGACCAAAAATAGTTTAATTAATTGTCAGAGTTCGTATATATCATACATGTATATATATTTAAGAAATAATTACCGGTAGCCATGCACATACAATGTATGTATATTTATATTGTTTTTGCCACGGGTTGGCTCTTTATGTCGAATATTTTAGCGAAGGGTAAAATGAAGGCGTAAAGTGACAACCCGTGGTAAAAGCAATATAAACATATGCTATCGGTAATTATTTTGATTCTAAAAGGACAATTACAGAAAAATTTCAAATCGAAGCTGCCTAGGTCTTCCAGTGTTTTTGGCTGTTCTATTAATTAAACCGACTGAAATGTTGCAATACTATTTCGTTTTTCCAAAGAATTTTGAAATGACAACCGGAAAGGTGTTTCAATGGCGATGGTCAATAAGTTTCTAAATGTTGTCATTCATGAACACAAATTCAAAAGAAAGGGGGAATTCGACTTTGACGAGGAGGCATACACGAAGCCCAAAAAGCCTGATCTTTACGTTTTACACTGGAAGTCTTCATATGACGTCATTTTGTTTATGTTCCAAAGTTGTCAACAACATTTCGCGGAATTTTAATTTGTGTGATTGTTAGACCCAGGCATGTTCAAGAATACATTTTAATGTTCAATATTGCATTAGATTGGAGACAAAAATACAAATACTATACTCTAATCTCCTAATTTTAAGCACTTTATTTTTAAGTTGAACACTCATGTTTATTTATTTTGTGTATTACATCATTGGGCATCTTTTACAAGGGAGTGTCATGGAACAGCCGCTTTATAAACACTAGCCACGTCTATCTATGATGTAATCGGTCATAGATAAATATTATTTTTACTAAAGTTTTGCACTCAAAGCATTTGAAGGACGTCATATTAGAATAATATACATCTAGAAAAAAAAATGTGATTTGAAAACTGGATTTTTAATAAAAAAAAATATTATTTGAAGATTCATTGAAGTCAAACGGACTATAATAATTGTGCTAGCAGTGAATGTAAATTTGATGGCTTTGACTAGTGTACATGTATGCATTGACCATTGATCACTTTACTATATATTTTTTCTATAGTGCCAATAAATTATGATCCTCTACTCCACTCATTTGAAGCCCCAAGGAAATATGTACGTGTATTGAATGCTACAAAGCTAGAAATAGTGTTTGCCAAACCTTTCTTAGGTGCTTTAGATGGCCACAGAGATGGTGTCAGATGTCTTGCTAAACACCCAACTGCACTGAGTCTGCTTCTGACAGGAGCTTGTGATGGAGAGGTTAGTTTATAACATCTTTTGAACGTTAGTTATTCAGTCAAGCATGTCTTTTGTGATCTTTCAAGGGAAGATTGAAATATGGTCACATAAGACAGGTGGTCACTAAATACAGGTTTATTTTAAATATGAAATGCATTGTAAAAGGAATTCAAAATTAAGGTCCCGCAATACAAGCAATTGCTAAATAGAGGTTGTTTCTAAAGCAGGTTTGGCTGTAGGAACATAGACTGGTTTGTTAACTCTACCTCTCTATATAATTTTAATATGGCATTATACAGTTATTAATTAAATAGTCATATTCAAGCCAAGTACTTAGTGTCAACATAATGAAGCATTAAAAATTAGCTCCATTTCTCGTCAGGCCTAGAAAAGAAAATCCCTGTTTTTCCACCAACATGGTCTCAAATATGTTAGAGTCGGTAGGTAGGAAAAAGATTGTATTTAAAAATAAAATTAAGCTAGTTTCTACAGCTCTGGGACACATTCTGACTTTATTAGTGCTTGTTCAAAAATTTCCAAAAAACTTTAGTGTAGGCACAAAAAATTAGCGGAAACACATATAATTTTATTTTTTGGCCTCAATATTTATAATATCCATGGCAACAATATAAACAGTAGCAATAATAGCCTGAATGTCGTATAAAACAACAACCCAACAGGTTAAAGTAAGCTTCTCATATTATGTCATGTGGCCCTCTATTTTCAAATCATTGCTATTACACTGCATGTATTGTATATATATATCAGTGTTCTCCATTTTTGCTCAGTGATAGGTAGTTATTTTTTGTTGCTGACTTTTAGTTTGTTTTCATTTTTTCATCGTTGCGCTTTAAGTACGCGTAATAGCGACAAAAATAATACAAAGAATTCTAAAATATTTCCAATTTTATATGCTGCTACTTGCTACAGCAATTTTATTTTATTTTCAACATGTCTCTCTTAATTCTTCTTTCTCTTGTAATTGTCCTTAGTAAAAGAGATTTCATCACAATTTTTTTCAAAAGTTTTGATTTTTCTGTTGATTCCTTTGCTTTTTCAACCAAGATTTGTCTCTTTCTAAGTTTCCCCCAAATGTTCATGGCTGTCCTGAATTCAAATTCTGAGTCTTCTGGGCCATGTATTGAAACCATCATTAATCCTTGTAATATGGTGTTAGTCAGTCTGTTCCTCAATGTTGTCTTTCCGATAAAAAAAAATGTCCTAACCATACACTAACGGTGACACACTTTTAAGTGCTGTATAAGCATTTCTCTTTTTAATTATAACACCCTTCAATTTTTGATCATCTTTCTTTTAGCAATTAAGTATAAGTTAATTCAAGGATTTATATAGTACATATATAAATCCTTGGTTAACAGTACATGTGCACGGGGATCAGGATTAATGTTGTGGTACAATTACGAGTGGTTTCAATCCGAGATAAGTGTAATTAAAGATTGAACATGTTGAAGTACTTTTACAAGTACGATCTGTCATTGAAATCAAAATAATGAGAAAAAACAAACTTTATTGCTCCTTTTTAGCTCACCTGAACCAAAGGGGTATGTGAGCTATTGCCATCAATTGGCGTCCGTCGTCCGTTCGTTAACTTTTTCATATTTTAATCTACTCCTCTGGAACGAATGGGCCAAATGGAACCAAACTTGGCAGAAAACATCTATATAAGGTCCTCTATAAATTTCTTCATTTCGTCCCATTCCACCAACAAATATGGCCGCCAAGGGCAATTCCTGTTTCTGATTGGCTAATGTTAAACAAATCTTCTCCTCTGAAACTGCTTGACCAAATGGAGCCAAACTTGGCAGGAAGCATCAATGTAAGATCCTTTATGAAACTTCTTCATTTGTTTCCATTTGGCCAAAAAAAATGGCCGCTGTTACTAAAAATAAAACATATGGAAAATTGAAGGTTTTTGGCTAATAACTCAAAAACAGTTTATACTATCAAAAATCTTACATTGGATAAAAATGATCAGCACAGCAAGATCTACCTACCCTGCAATTTTGAAGTAAATCTGATAACCCATCTTGGAGTTATTGCCCTTTTTTCATCAAATTTTTAAAATTTTATTTGTTTTCGTCCTTTATTCCAAAAACTATGAGAGATAGATTTTAAGTTTAAATTGCAAAAAATGTGCAGCATGTCAAGATCTACCTACACTGTAATTTTAAAGCAAATACCATTACCCATTTTGGAGTTCTTGCCCTTTTTTCATCAATTTTTTTAAAAGTTTAATAATTTTCGTCCTATATTTCAAAAACTATAAGAGATAGATATTAAGTTTAATTGAAAAAATGTGCAGCATGTCAAGATCTACTTACACTGCAATTTTTAAGTAAATGTCATTACCCATTTTGGAGTTATTCCCCCTTTTTCATCAAATTTTCAAAATATTAATACTTTTCGTCTTATATTTCAAAAACTATAAGAGATAGATGTTAGTTTAATTGCAAAAATGTGCAGCATGTCAAGATCTACATACCCTGCAACTTTCAAGTAAATCCCATAACCCATTTGGAGTTATTGTCCTTTTTTCATCAAATTTTTTAAAAAGTTTAATAATTTTCTTCCTGTATTTAAGAAAACTATAAGAGATAGATATTAAGTTTAAATTGAAAAATGTGCAACATGTCAAGATCTACCTGCACTGCAATTTTTAAGTAAATGCCATAACCCATTTTGGAGTTATTTCCCTTTTTTCATAAAATTTTCAAAATTTTAATACTTTTCGTCTTATATTTCAAAAACTATAAGAGATAGATGTTAAGTTTAAATTGCAAAAATGTGCAGCTTGTCAAGATCTACATACCCTGCAACTTTGAAGTAAATCCCATAACCCATTTGGAGTTATTGCCCTTTTTTCATCAAATAGTACAATAAAACCACCTACCATGCAGTCTTTTTAAATGTCTTAGTTACATTTTGAACTAATTTTTATGAACAAAATAAGTGTATTTACTATCTTAACTCGTGACTGGAAACAGTTGGGTATCATAAATAATTACCTCTCTTGACTGCCTGGAAAATATTTCAATCACATTTTTTTTTATATTCTATGTATATCTTTAGATAAAATAACCTACCATGCAGTCTTTTTAAATGTTTTAGCTACAATTTGAACTAATTTTATT
The DNA here is from genome assembly GCA_002080005.1 of Gigantidas platifrons. Lineage (NCBI taxonomy): Eukaryota > Metazoa > Mollusca > Bivalvia > Mytilida > Modiolidae > Gigantidas > Gigantidas platifrons. The sequence continues at coordinate 59,468 of MJUT01020580.1, read as the reverse complement.
AAAAAAAAATATTTGTATTTACTCTCTTAACTCGTGACTGGGAAAAGTTGGGTATCATAAAAAAAAATTATGTTTACTGCCTGGAAATTATTTCAATCACATTTTTTTTTTTTTTTTTTTATGCATATTTTATAATAAAATAACCTACCATGCAGTCTTTTTAAATGTTTTAGCTACATTTTGAACAAATCTTTGTAAAAAAAATATTCACGGTGTATATCCATAACGGAACCTTCGGGATGAACATCAACTGTTACGCGATTCTTGGGGAACAAGTAACGGATCATTTGTGATGAAAAGGATGTCAGCAAGTCGGAAAGCCACATAATAATGGATAGCTGCAAGGAAGGAAGGTAAATATATCGTATATTTTGTTCTCACGAACTCTCTTATGTATGATTCAATCCAAAGCCAAAAACCATTCACATATATCTGCAGAAAATGCGTTTCGTTCACTTTCCAACGAGATGACTGTCAATGTAAAGTGAAATTTCGGAAATGTCTTTTCTGAATATTTGTTTTTTTCTTCACCTTTCAACTATCAAATTTTGACAATTATTAAAAGAAGAAACCTAAATGCACCAACTCCAATCCCAGTCTTCAGTTAATAATTCTTTAAAGCCCAATAAATTCAATTTTTAATGGAAAAGGTTCGTAACGGCACCTTTACGATTTATAGAAAACGTGTTAAAATGTGGCACCGCGACCTTCACGACTTGGAGGCAACGGACCCTTTACGACAATAATACTAAATATTGAATACTTTATAAGCACAAACTCATTTATAATAAATGGCTAGGGTCCATATACAATGTATGATGTACACTGATTATGTAACAGTATGACAAGTTTGTGAAGTATGGTTTTACATCAAATGAAATATATATATGACAATATTAACAAGGGTAACGCATAGCGTGGAATATCCCCTCGTCTAAAAATTTGATCTGGTGACCTTTGACCTATGATCTTGAAAATCAATAGGTTTCCAGATTCTCTTAAGTAATATGTATATCCCAAGTATGGTCAATATCCACGGAGGATGTTGATTCTAGAGTGTTCACAATGATGGTATCCGGTAAACATTTGACATGGTGGCCTTGACCTTTGACCTATGACCAATAGGGTTCCAGATGTTTGTACCAAGTTGGTCAAAATCCATTGAAGGATGTTGACTCTAGAGTGTTCACAAGGATGCTACCGAAGGACGGACGGACGGAGGGACGGACGGTAGCGTTACTATTTCCCTTCACAACTTCGTTGGCGAGGGGATAACAAAATTATGCATAATATACATAATGTATTTCACATCAAACTACAGTCATGGAACATACAAAAATGTAATTTTTCGCCACCCTCGATTTTACGCTATATATTTCATATAAAACCACATTTTTCAACAAAACAATTATTGTCATTCTAAAAGGATTCTGATCAGTTTTGCACCAGAAGAAGCAGAAATATTTAAATATTATTTGTTTATTGTAACTCGATTTTCCGTCAGATTGCATTTATTTTCTTATGGTTTAAAGACAATTTGTTTTGTTTTCTGGCGTCAAATTACCTAGAATAAGGGGGTACCATACATTACAGGGAGATAACTCTTTAAATTCAGTTGAACGCTTTGATCATGTGATGTTTGTATGCAGATTTCAAGCATCTCGGTGATCAAAACCACAGAGAGAAAAGCTGTTATTTGGCTAGTGAATTTATATCTCTGAGTCTGTTTGTTGGAATTTGTTAAAATTTTGATATTTATTACAGTTGATATATTCAAACACACTCCCAAAAAAATAAGAAAATTAAACGAGCAGATACGATTTTGCCTGAAGAGTATGGTACCACCTTACAGTCTTGTAGCTGCAAAGCCCTATACCCCTTTCCCTTTTTGGAAAAAAAATAATATATTTTCCCTTTCATTGTTTTTTTTCACATTTTAGAAGAAAATTACAGAAATGAAAGAAAAAATAAAATTTTATCTCCTCGCATTATATCTTTCTTTTTGGGAATTTTCGTCTTGAAATGCAAAAAAAAAGAAAACAATTGAGGGGATTTTTTTTTTTTCAAAAAAAGAGTGGGGGTAGGGCTTTGCGGCTACAGGTCCCTGTGATTTCGACAGTATGTATATTTTATCGATATCCCCTCCTGGATATCAGAGGGTGACAAGTCAGAAAAAATATAGTTTAGTTGCATTCTGCATTTTAATTTAATTATAAATATCAATATTGTAGGTGGAAATAAAATGTTGTGGACAAATATTTCCACAAACAAACCCTTAATTAACCTGCATTAACTCAGAAATAAAAAGTGTATTCACAAGTTACAACTTTTCTAACAAAAACAATGACGGGGTTTAATAAGGTGTTACTGATAAGGAAGGGGGAAACTTCCTATTTTTATGGTATACTGGGATGTGCAAATATGAAAGGGTAGCAAGTTTTGTAAGCTTATGAAACAATTATATCAATTTGGGGGCAATTTTTCTCGTTTTCTGTTAAGAAAATAAAAAAATATATAGTGTATAATATACCTGTTTGGGATATATTAATTTGGGCCAGTTTGCAATCCTTCAGACCGCCACGATATAGCTGAAATACTGCTGAAAGTGGTGTTAAACCCCATTCAATCAATCAATCAATCAATCAATCAATCCTTCAGTGGTACATCCCCGTAAAAAGTATAGTTGTTATCCCTCCTCCCCCTGAAGTCCCTAATTACCAGTGTAAGAACGCATTGAATATTTCCTATGGTAATCCCGAAGGTTGCAGTTCCACAATCATAAATATCCGTTGCTTTAGCGAGATGAAATGTGTTCATCATTATTGATTGTATTATACATTAATTGGTTTTCATATTTGTCATGACATTGAAATGAACATCCAAGATATACTCTAGCTAATAATGAAATAACAGAATACTGTTAAATTGATGATATAAGAGAAACTATGTGATGAAAACGTCTTTTCAATATGTTGATGCTGTGAACACTGCCATCGTTTTCATACATGCCGCTTTTGCGTATGTACAGATGCGATAAATCTTGTAGAAATGACAAGCGTAATAATAGCTGAGTTCCATGACACTAATTAAATCGTAACAATAAAGAGACCGGTTTTTCAACTTACCTCAAAAATCTACCAAGGATCCGTTACTTGTTCCCCGAGAATCGCCTAACGGCGATGTTCATCCCGAAGGTTCCGTTATGGATATACACCATGTAATTGTATTTACTAGCTTAACTCGTGACCAAAAAAAGTTGGGTATCATAACAAATTACCTCTTTTGACTGCCTGAAAAATATTTCAATCATCTTTTTTAATATTTTATGCATATTTCTGGCAAATAAAACATATATCAATGTTTAAGTTAGAGTTTAAGGTTTTATAATATATATAAGCTTTTAAATTTTGATCACTGTGTATACAAAATATCGTGACTGGAAAAATATTTGACTCCATTTTTTTTATTCAAAATGGCGACTTAAAGTTTGATGTTTCACATTTCAAAGGCTTGAAAAGGATAAAAAAAATATATATTTCTGTAAAATTTTGTTGATTGCAACGTTTAATTTGAAGGATAAAGTTTTCATACAAAGTTTGTTTTTTAAATTTTGACAATGTTTAACGGGCAATACCTTGACTGGAAAAATATGTGTTGTTATTTTTCACTATTATTTCAAGTGAAAATTCATACAGATGAAAGTGTTTTAACCCTTACTATACCAAGAGCCGATATATCGGCTTTGACGACACTTGTGTATTTCTGAACGTCACAGTGACGACGGCATCTATGACGGAACGTCGTCGCCATCCCACGGTCTTCAAAATGGGACTTTGAAGGGAATACACTTGCTGTTTTTGCATTGATTTGTAATGAACAGTTTCCGATGTAGAGCCGTATTTTATGCTTCTGATAAACCTGACTGGCATCAACCGCCAATAAGGATGTCTTACCGATTAATATATTGTCAATTTGTAAATACAATTAAATATTCATGTGTACGGGTCCGTGTGTGTCATGTGTTTTTAGTTTTTGGTGTTGAGTGTTTATTGTTTGTCGTTGTGTGTCTTTCTTGTTCCCGGGTTTGTCTTTGTCTTCGTCTTGATCTGCGATTCGATTGTCTTCCCTTACTATTATAATAGCTAATATGAGTTGAACTGAATGCACATTTTAATAAATTAATACCTAGGGGCCTCAAATTAGAATAAATAATTTATAAAGAATAAAGGCTTTTACTGTTTTGTAATTAAGACCTCCAATATATGAAAAATATATAAACAGATTCATTAAATTTATTGGATTCATGATTAAACATTTATTGTTCTGCTCTACAGCGATGATTTCGCAAACATGCAGGATGAATACCCTTTCTACATCTTCCACATATTGTCCTATTTTGCCAGTAGTCCATTATGCTTGGCTTACGAACCAAATCCATGTTGAATATTAAAGCTAAGAAGGCTTTCATTTCCGACAATGTCACTTTGCCCCGCGTTTCCCATAAGCGAAACCAAGAGGAATTTGCTAGGGTATTGGTCCGTCGTTTCGTTGTAATCATTTGCTTGCCATATCTAAGTAGAAAAAAAGGAAAATTGAAAGTCTTGGTAACTATCAAGTATATTTTTAATACTAGTAACTTAAGACAATATCGTTATATTCCGCATTAAATAGAGAGTATTCTTCAAGCTTGGCTACCAATAGATACTGATGTGAAAATGTAAATTGTGCGTAGGCATTTCAACATAAACAAAATTGTATATATATATATATATAGACCTATATAGATATTTTACCATTTGTGTAAGTTTAACATTAGGCTTACATTTATCGTCTACATCCGATTGGGATTTTGTTTTTCATATTCCTTAACATCAATATGTGCTATCTCTTTGATTTGTATCCAATAACTTATACTCAACTCATACGTTACTCGAGAGCCTGTCGCAATTAAAGTGACTTTTTGACACTCCCAAACTGCTGACGCAAAAACTATTCAAACAGGGGGTATGTTGTGCCAGGATTGAGGTAATCCCTTCACAAGTTATGTGGTCATCATCACGAATTGATTGATAGCTATGGGATGTCTGTGTCCCGAATGACAACGGACCATCTACCCTTCAGAAGCACCTGCTGTCGCCCCAGTTTTTTAGTGTTCCGTGTTTCTCATTTGTTTTTTAGTTTTTGATGCTCAGTGTCTGTTTTTGTCGTTGTGCGTCTTTTTTGCTCCCAGGTTTGTCTTTGTCCATTCTTTTCCCTTCGTTTTGAACTGCGCTTCGGTTGTCTTTCCCTTACGGACAAGATATAAGACACTTTGAAACAAAGTCCTGTAATGGTTACCTGTTAGTTTCTCTGACAAGTTTTCCCAACAAATTCATTGTAAACATCAGGTAGAAATATGTAATTGGCGAAGAATTTATTCTTGGAATGTTCTTTAACCCGGGTTCATTTCTTAGGGGTTGCCTGTTCTGATCTGGCTCCGGTTGATCAACTCTAAACCACACTCGATCTGGGGCGGCAGCCATTTCTGCTTTGTGCGCACTCGAACAAATTGGATGACGTAATTCGACGTTAGCTGTTTATGACATCTATAACGGCTATGTTTTTGTCTCTCGATATTTCTTTGTTTTAGGGGGTATCGCTATACATTTTGTGCGTTTTCTTTTTTTATTTATATTAGACAAATAAGAAAGAAAAAAATCCGTAATGTCTGAAATATGCTCAGTGTACAAGTTACATAAAATGAAATAAACAATTAAACAAATCTAAGTACGCATTTGATAGTTTAACCATTAGGAAACAATCAATTCTTTAATACAGAGATTGGATTACCCTTGTTCAGCGTATGCTATGTGTACTTTTGGTAAAACATTAAAAAAAGACATGTAAATGTAAAAACAAGCATGCAAAAGAAAAATGATAAAAATAAATTGACAGGGTTTTAGTTTTTTCTCTTACTTCTTTTGTCAGTGGGTATATATTATGTGCATTTTATCAATATATTTCTTACATTCATCTGACAAATCTTCATATTCTACCCATGAATTGTATGTTCTTTCAAATGTCATCCACGTCACGCGATATTGCCAATGATTGTTGACAAAACGATTTCTTAATTTTTTTGATGTTCCTCATGCATTTGTTCTGTGTCCGTTTCTTTGTCATTAGCCACGCATTCATCATCAGTGACATCATTTACTATATTTTCAATCAAAATGTCTGGGGCACCTCAGAATCAGCCAATATTGCGGGTCAACATTTTGTATCGGGGAGTCATCAAAATCAACGTATCGTGTAGTCCCATGTTTTAGTCTGTTGATATGAACTCTATTGAGAATTAATTTGCCATCTGATAATCTCCTTAATTGTACATGTCCGAGAGTTTTTCAGCAACAATAAACGGACCAACCCATGGTCGGAGAAATGCCATTGTTTTACCTGGTAAAACTACATGTCGACACAAATGTACAATCTCTCCTACATTACATTTGGGATCATTGATTTTTCTGTTGGTCCTTTTAATCATAATGTTCTTCCTTTCGTCTATTTTTTGACTAGCTAAGTCTTGCGCTTTCTGAATCTGTCCACCAAGGGGAAAATGTACTCAGTCGTGATTTGTGGAATGTCGTCCCGTAAATCCAATGTCAGGTCCATAAAAGTCGTTGGGTTTCGACCGTGAGTTAGCAAATACGGCGTAAGGTCAGTTGAACCAAGACAAGGTGTAGTGTTATACACAAATTGAATAAATAGTATGTGTCTGTCTCAGTCATCGTGTTTGTTTTCCGAGATGTATTTTGACAATGAATTCAAAATAAATGACATAAATATTTCTGACTGTCCGTTACACATTGGATGGAAGGATGTTGTTTGTGTTTTCTGAATCTTAAGTAGTTTACATACTTCCTTGACAATGTTTGATAAATAATTGCTACCTCAGTCATTGTGTAAATATTTTGGTACTGAATGACGATACTTTTAAGAAATTCATTTGCTACTGTTTGTGCTGTAATATTAGGTACAGCTATCAACTCAACATATTTTGTAAAGTAATCCACAAACACAAGTATTTATTCTTTGTACCTGTACAGACAGGAAGTGGACCTAAAATGTCTGTACTTATCCTTTCAAATGGACTCCCAATCGACATGACAGTAACATGAGCACGTACCGGATTTTTTAGTATTTTTCTTTGTATACATACGGCGCATGACTCTATCCAATTAACAACGTCACTGTATATGTGTTCCCAATAATATTTTAATCTTGTTTTTGCAATTGTGCGAGCAATGCCTAAGTGACCACCTGTATAATTCGAGTCATGCATACAGTGCAAAAATGTTGGAACCAAAGGGTGTGGTATTACAAGCTGTTAGCGTACGTCTCCATTGACATTACGCCTTTTGCTC